>JALDNG010002276.1:0-42239 GCA_024349245.1 Neodontobutis hainanensis | reverse complement strand
TACAAACCCTAAAACCAAAGACTTGTACTCACTGAAACCCCTAAACCATTCAACAACCCACTTTGTTTTCCCTCACATTCCCCTGCCTTGGTCTGACCCGGAACCTTTTAGTGTGTTTTTGTTTCTCTGGGGTCTTTTTGGCCAGAAACCTGGACATATTAAAAGCACATTTAAAACACACTCATTTTTCTCGATACAAGTTCTAATTGTTTCTTCTCTTATTTATACAATCATGTGCGATGTCTTTATTTAAGTGCAACTTTGATTTTGTATAAAGTGATGTGTTCTTTAAAAGTGCTAAGTGTATCTTTAAAGTGCTCAGTGACATGTTCAGTGCGCTGTGCATTTATACATTACGTTAACGACCTGTTACAGAGAATAATAAAGTCATTTTGAGTTTTAAATTAACAGTTATGGATCTTTCAAAAGTAAATTTGACTTGAAACGTAGACATAAGGCATCCACCCACCCAGTGTGGAACAGGTACCTCTGGTTTGTGCTTGCTCTTTCTAGTCAAACAAAACATTTACAAAATATAACACTATTGATTTGAACTTTTATTGAAAGGTTAAAAGGTTCTGGTGGCTCCAAATGTGAGAAGGTGGTACTTTTGCTCAATGGGTGTCCAGTTTTTAAATTTGTGACATTAAGCAAATTAAGGTCTAAGCAATTACAAAAAAAGTTACATAATATAAAAGTAAACACATCTATTGTTAAATATATAAATTAATAATAATAATCCATCAAAGTGTTTAAAAATAATCAAAACATTGCAAAAACAAAACTGTTTAAAGTAACATGTTACAACAGGATCAACAGAATGAAAGTTAAGTTTCTAAAAACAAACAACACAATTCTTCAAAGGAACTTTATTTTGTAACAAACAATATGAAGAGAAGGATAGCTCAGAAGAAGTCAGAGTGAACAAAACTGTGGATAAAGGTTGTAAATTAGAGGATCATAGGCTGTCACTTCTCCTGCGCTCCACCAGAGACCTGCTTCAGGAGAAGGGAGGCTGGCTGCAGGGAGCCTTAGGGACATGGCAGGGCCTTTTTTCACACTCGGCAGCCTCTGTGCAGGACCGAACTGGTCACATTGGCCAGCAGTCCCAAAACCTGGTCCCAGGTTGGTGCTTTGTCAATGTGCTGTGACATATCCTGTTGTGTAATATTTTTGATATTATGTGTTTTATTCTTGTATACTTATTTAGTTACTCATTTATGCATGATGAGTTAATGTTGTGTTTTAAGGTTTATAATCAAGGATTTATATATATTATATCTATGAACATATTAATAGGAAAAAGAAAACATAATGATTAGTTTAATGCACACAGGAACGATCTAGTTAAAGATAAGAGACATGTGTCTGCTCCAGAAGGGGTCAGAAAGTAACTGGGAGAAAGTTAAAGGCTCTCGCTGTGAAGAGACGCAGAGAAACCACCACAAGAGGCTTCAAACTCACAGATGGATCTCTCACATCAAGTCAACACCGTGTACAGTGTGCTGCAGAAACCTAAAAGCCTGAGGGCACAGCGCCCCTGCAGGACACACAGAACAACACAGACACACCTTATAAAAGTACAAATGTTATTTCTAAGCTTATTGCCATTTTATTTCAAGGGTTTTTATATTTTAACATTAAGCTTTGTTGTGTAGGAGACCAAATTAAAAAGCAAATGTCAAATGTAATCTTTATATTAAAAGTATTTGTTTTCTTTGCTCTGGTATCCTGACCTGTTACCCTCAGTCTTTACTTAGATTGTGCTTTTGTGTTGGTCCCACATGAGTAAAAACCCTGATCTGACTCTGAGTGTGTCGGCAGAGGTTTGTTTAAACTGATGGTTTGTGCCCTCGAGCACTGGTAATCCATCTTTGTAAACGTTATAAAGGATCTTTGAGAAGGATACGACACAGACTCAACATCGATAGAACTAATCAAACCTAAATAAAGAACAAATGAAGACAGAGTTTTAAAGACTCACAGAGGAACCCTAGAGCCCAAACTGAAGAGAGTCATCCTCAAATCTGCACTTGTTTGCATTAAAAATCTCATGTATTGTTTATTTTTCCTAGCAAACTTAATTTTTAGCATTTGTGACATGTTTGTACTTTGGGTACAGCTGTGAACATTGAACATTACATTGAAAAGAGTGCGCTGCATTGGTCGACACTGGCGTGTCATAAATGCTCCAGGAAGATTAATATCTGCTGAATGTGTCTTTTATTACAGAATAACTGCAACAGAGAAAATGGAGGCAACGTGAAACCCAATAAATTCTGTCAATTCAATAATGTAATGTTTTACAAAGCAGAGATAAATGCGGTATGTGGCTAAGCTAATGCTAAGCTAACTAACTACAGTTTGATATTTTTAAATAAAAAGAAGCAGGAGGTCCTCAGCTGCTTTTGGGAGAAAGTGAAATCTGAGACAGGGATGGAAAAAGAAAATTTTCTATCGCTTTAAATCCAGGTAACTGCTATTTTGTAGTGAATATGGTCGTATTAATAATTAATGTGAATATTAATTATGAAAATTAATCATTAATATTTGGCTTATCAAAATATTAATTTCTTTCGGGCACCACTCTAGTTTTGAACAGATCCAGAGAAACTGTTTAGCCTAGTCTCATTAATCTAAAGGTAGTAAATTCTTCTCGCTGAAAGTTCTCAATTAAACAATGAAACATTAAATGTCTTTATGGGGTTTTATTAAAGATTATAAAGTTAAACAGTGAATAATGACAGGGAAATGACACAAAGGAATAGTTATGGACACATAAATGGGTAAATCAAAGAACGATAAACTTGCTTTCAGAGGATTTTGTGAAACAAAAGGAATTATTGATTATTGATTCTATTATTAACTGAGGGATTTTACGGAGCGCTTAGAGGGGTTCGATGACGGGTTCTGATGCTAAGGCTACTATGTTTAGACAGTTTAGACGCCAAACTTGTGTAACGCTTGACTCACCCTGGGGTAGTATTCGGTCTCAGGTCTTAGCGACTAGGACTCCAGAGGGGTTCTGCAGAACCCTGTCGCATCCGGTGACTTTTGTCGCCTCCAGGATGGCCTTCTGTTTCCACTCTCCAGAGGGGCCGCCGTAGGCCCGGGAGATTCAAAAAGCGTCTCGTTACTGTCACAACTAGCCAAGCCTTTTAGCATCAGCGTCGTACACCGAGTAAAATTGAGTCTTTCAAAGTTGTTGCGAGGTCCACTGGAGAAGGTTTAGCGGCTGTGTTGCTGGCTTAAACTTGCTCGAGAAAGTTAGATTTTAGTCAAGCTAACTCTTGAGCAGGCAGGAAATCTTCAAAAATAAAGCGAGGCAACTTCCTTTGTTCGCAGGCTGGCAGGAAGTAAGCTACTTTGAGCAGCTGTGTGAAGGAAACTTTATCGCGCAAGCTAAACTTGCAGGCTTTAAAGTACAAAGAAAATTTACTGCTACACGAGGTCCGGAGCTTGAAAGGGTTTGAGGCCTACGGCCCTGAACGGACAAGAGGTCCAGTGCGAAGTAAAGGCGAGACGAAGAGTAGAGAGAGAAGCAGAGTGCGTGTTT
This sequence comes from Neodontobutis hainanensis, assembly GCA_024349245.1. NCBI lineage: Eukaryota > Metazoa > Chordata > Actinopteri > Gobiiformes > Odontobutidae > Neodontobutis > Neodontobutis hainanensis. The sequence goes on along the minus strand of JALDNG010002276.1, from coordinate 38,683 downwards.
TTGGCTGTGCGCCAGTTTTAACACCTCTGGACGGGGTGTGTCTTGCGAAGGAAGGCATTGCTTTGGGGAGTCTAAATGTTTAAACTAAGTCTTAACATTCCTTTTGTTTCACCCTATTTTCCATGGTTTTCGTAAAACACACAAAAACATTTGTACTTGCAGGATTATGCAAAGAAACATTTGTCAGACTTATTATAAAAACATATATTCATTACATTTTATTAACATAAAACGTAACTCTGTAGAAATGGAATAAGGAATTAGTTGCCTTGTAAAACTCTGCATCTTGAAACAAACAGTATAATTGTTAGTACATTCACAATCTTTCTAAGTAATAAAATAACAAAATGTCCTTTAATGAAATAACACCAAATGTCCTTCTTGAGTGCAGAGTCATTTGTCCAGTTAAACCAAAAGGGGGTAGTGTTTGACCATGCCCGAATGACTATGATCAAAGACATTTTCAACTGTCAATCAGGATTAGAATAAAGTGTTCTCGAGAAAGCTGGATGGACACCTTATCTACAGGATTTACGGCTTTCTGACAGTGGCGTCTATAGCGTCTGGATCTCTCCATGAGTCTTTGACCTGATTGGTCTTTGGTGCTGGTTGGACCTAGGTCCCGGCTTTTATGAAAACAAACAAAATCGTTAATTATAAGTCCTGAAGACTGGTTCAGTCTTATCCAAGCAAGAAACATCTGTGAATAGTTAAAAGGACACGTTGGTGTCCTTTTATCTGAAAGAAAATGGGTTAGCATGTCTTCTTCTCAAGATTTACGCCCACGGCCTGTCTCTGGAGGCCGATGGTGAAACAGTTGTTAATCTTGAAGACCCTTAGTGAAACAGTTTGGAGGTCTGTAAGTGATTAAACAAATGTTATAATCCGTGTGGCGTTCTGGAGGCTGATCTGCTACAGTCCCCCCTTTCGACACGAAGCTGGTTCCACAAGTTTCCATGTCGACATCCTTGCAGACCAGGGAGTAAGCCACACGTTAAACACATAGTTTGGCGTCATAACAGGTGTAATGATGCAAACGTGATTAAAGAAAAGTATCTAAGTGTAAAGGGGCCTTTACTTGGTTTGTATTGTATCCGTTGCTAATGGAGATAGGTTAAGTTTATCACTTCAAGGAAGGACTTATTGGGAACAAAAAAAATGAGAGAGCTGTCCCACCTGTAGTTTGTCCCTAGATGACTTTTGGTCATAATAGGCCTTACGTCCTTCTGCACTTTTGCCTAGTTTTTCCTGGGCAAAGGCAAAGGTGGTTCTCAGGTGCGCTTGGAGATCAGCCATGTACTGGTGTGTGGTATAGGCCGTAGCGATGTTAGCCTCTCCTGGCTGGTACAGTAAGTGTAGGAAGCGCCATCTGCCTACCGGTCATGAGCTCAAACGGGAGAATCCGGTCGCCGTGTGTGGCGTGGTTCTGATAGCCATCAGGACCAAGGGCAGTTTGACGTCCCAGTCTCGGTGATTAGATGCGACATATTTCTTTAGAATGTCGATCACCGCTCGGTTTGCTCTTTCTACTTGGCCTGAGGACTGGGGGTGGTGGCTGACGTGGAATTTTGCTTTCACGCCCATGGTTTGCCACAGTTGTCCCATCACCTCGGCGGTGAAGTGAGTACCACGGTCAGAATCGACCTTACAGGGTAAGCGAATCTGGAGAACACGTGGTTCATGAGTAGAAAGGCCGTGGTCTGTGCCGTGTCGTTTGGGGCTGGAAGACCTTCCACCCATTTAGTGAAGGCACAGGTGACCATTAGGATGTATTTGTTGCCCCTTGTTGATTTAGTCAGGGGTCCCATCCAATCGATTTGGAGGTCAGACCATGGAAAAGAAATGCCCCTTCTTTGTAAGGGTGCACGATGGAGTGGTCTTGTTGGTTGAAATTGGCAGCATACTAGGCAGCCTTTGATGTATTCTGCCACGTCCATTTGCATATGTGGCCAGTATGCCACTTGTTGGAGTGCCTGGTGTGTTGCGCGAACACCTCTGTGGCCTGCTACAGGAGCGTCATGTGCGTATGCGTTAGCATGACCCCCTTAGGCTCTGAGGCACTACGAACGCAGGTGAAGTGAGGGTGTCAGAGACGTGAGACAAGCAAGCCATGACGCAGGTGGAGTTGAGCGCACCGCACATAGCTTTGTAAGATATGCGTCGGAGGAAAAGTCAGTGTCTACGATGGGGTACGACACCGTGTCTGAAAGGTAAAGCATAAGTTTGTGGATTGCCGAGTCCGCTGCTTGAAGGGCAACGAGGTCGGAACCAGCGAAAGAAAGAGTAGAAGTAGATGGGTCTGCAGGGGCCGGAACCGAGGCATCGGTTGCGGTTGCCTTAGATCGGGTAACCAGACAGACAGAATGGGTGGGTTGGGTGGGAAGGGGTCGATCGTACGAGGTTTCTGGCTGGAATTGCCAGAGCGTATTGTCTAGAGCCCCTTGTTTTGGCATAAGGTCTGCATGATCGTTCAGGTCTTTGTCTGAATCAGGATCAATGGAGAGCAGGGAGCCTGTCTGTACCATTACCTCAGCATCAGCCAGATCGACCCTGCAGATAGTGTCGTAGCGACCACAAGTGAGGGGTATATGGCGATTGCTCTGGAAGGTTTCGTGTAGACAACTCCGGTCTCCTGTTGTTCAGTCGCGAGTGAGTGTGGCATACGTCCTATGACTGGGATTCTGAGTTCACAGTCATGGAACCTAGTGTCAATCAGCCAACCTAAAGGTGTGGCCTTCGGGACGAGAATGCTATTGGCAGTAGGATTCTGCACTAGCACGTGTGTTGATCGAGAGTCGAGCTCGACCAGGGGTGTTGCTTGAACAGACAAGCCTAACTCAAAGAACAGAGGCGACGGTTGGAAGAACGCTTGTGAAGAGTTAACTTGTTGTCCTGGAAACGCTTTCAGACGTATGTCCATGATGTTACGCGGCGGTATCGTGAGATGGCAGTTGTTACTTACCTGACACACGTCGGGGATCGTTTGACCCGATCTCAAGTTTCCTTTGGTCAGTGAAGGTGATTCTTTACGTACTCCAGTCAGTGACCAGAGAACGTTGTTAATGGTGTCGACTTGTACGTCGAGTCTGACTAGCATGTCAGCCCCAATGTACACTGAATGTGGCAGATCGGGATGACCGCAAAGTGTGGGTCAGTTCTCTTTTGTTCCATCGCACGATGGCAGAGCATAGACCGATGGCGGTTAACGCGTGAGTCGATGTGGGGTTAGCAGGAACCTAGTGCGCTTCTTTATGAAGGTCAGGCACGGGTTTATCTGCGTTAGAGTGTTAAACAGCTCCTGGCTGATGGCAGATTTGTCAGCCCATAAGGCCATCACGACATTGTCGACTGGAGTTGCTTCCAGTGAGATGCCATTGACGATTTGGGGTGTCATCGCTAAAGGGTCCTTCAGCGTGCACAGGAAGTTGTCACGCAATGTAAAGGGGTTTGGTTCGCACCGAGGTTGCATGGTCGTTGTACTAGCGGTGTCGGTGGCTACCCTGTCGATTGGTGATTCCTGTCAATCGCATAGCACTGAGATTCATTCAGTAAGATTGGAAGTGGTTCTCGCACTTGGGCCCAAATCTTCAGCTGCTTGAAATCGATCAGTGGTTCAAAGCGATTGAGGACGTCTTTTCCAATCAGAAGTGGACGTTGTCAAGGTGGGACACGTACACTGGGTGTATCAGTGTCATGGGTCCGATGGTCAGTTGTACTAAGGCTACCTCGTTAATGATCGTCAGATCATCAGAGTAAGGCCTTATTTCTCGGATGCACGGGTGAGACTTCAAGTCCCTGTGGGATCTTCTCGCTATAGCCTGTAGTGATCTGAACAGGTTGCCTGAAATTAGGCTGATGTCAGCGGCTGTGTCGAGAAGTGCTTCGTGCGTCAAGTGGTCTTCTAACAAGACAGAGAGATAAAGCTTTCGAGCTATTCCCTTTTCAGTTAGGTGACCCAGAAATTGGTGAAAGGGTGTTTCACATTCGATAGTCGTGGCGTGGTCATGGCACAGCCCGACGCTTGGGTTCACTTGGACGGCGGCGTTAGACGGACTGAGGTATTTGTGATCTGAATCACTTCTCCGTGTTGTCCATGCTAGGTCCTGGACAATGTCATTGAGTGGCTCTGGATCGCAAGAGCCTAAGTACAGGTCTGGGAGACGTTCATTCCTTCAGTAGACTCTGTATTTTCTATGCGTGTTAAGTCGGCTTGGATTGGTTGAGACTGTTTCTGAATCAGGGCCTTAGAGGCCTCCACCGTATACAGCTCAGCCTTGTCCTTGGACTTTTCGCGCATTTGTTTGAGTATGCTTCTATGGCCCGAGCCTCCTCTGTAGTCAGACTCCTTCGCTAGTGGGGTTTCCCACGCGATCAGTCTGAGTTTCAGGGCTCGGTCCTCGTGATGATTTCGCCGCTCGACAGGTGAGCTACCTGATGATCGCTGGTCTTGGGACCGACGATAATGGTTCCTCCTGTCGTCGCGGTTTTGATAGGACCCCTTGGTTACGGTTTGGATTGGTTGAAATTTATTTTCGAACCGAGGTTTCCATTGAGGGCCCTGGTCTTTGAACTTACGTTCAGGCCAGGTCGGGTGTTGACCTGGCTCTCTTTGTGTGGTCGAGGTCCTCTTTCTGGAAAGCGGAGGCTCCTGGGCCGGGCTTGGAGGTAGGTGCTCCTTCGAACGCTAGACTCTGATCAACAGTATACAGAGCGGCTGACTCTTGCGGTTTAATCTGAGTCAGCTTCTGTTTAGTAAATGCCCTTGTTGCCAGTTCGCGGAGTTGGCGGCTGGTTTGAGTCAGCGGGCAGGCAGCAACGCCAAGATGATGGTTGGTAGTTGGATGGAGGTTTTGCACAAAGAGTGTTTTGAAGTTTTTATCCTCCTCCATGTTTGGTTCGTTGAGTGGACCAAAGTAGGCTTTGCGTAGCCGATGATAATATATCTGTGGTGACTCTTGCCGTACCTGTTTGATTGTTAGGGCGGTTGTCAGTCCCACATTCGTTGTAACGTCTGAGAATTCCTCCATGAGGACTGACTAAGGAGATCAAGTCAGCTTGGACCTCAGGGGTTGACGTCGATGAAGCTACTAACATCTCTGCTTGATGTTAGTTTTATCAAAAGATTTTGTCCTCAACGGTAGCATTGGGTATTCTCTGGAGGTAGAACTCAATGTCTCTAAGGTACGCGCTAGTGTCATGAGCCGATCCTTGATGGGGCTCAAGGCGAGTGATATGACGCGCGATTTTGTCAAAGTCTCTGTCAGTGGGACCGTAGTCCAGATGTCTCCGTGTCGGAGCTGGTTGTTGGACAAAGTCCGAATGCCTACCTGTTGGTAGTGCGAAGTAATCCGAATGCCTACCTGTGGAAGCTCGCGAAAGACGGCTGGGCTCTCGCCCGGTTGGTCCTCTTCCGTTGCGCCCAGGCGCGGTAGTGGTCGCAAAATTGGATTAGTTAGTGAAGTGGCTCCCTTCTGGGAGTCCCCAAACCTACTGGGTTGGTATAATGGAGTAACTGGTTCTAGGTCTGGAGTACTTTTGAACTCCAGTTTCTTACTTGGTTGTGCTCGGCGTCCTCTGTCAGGCGCGCCTGAAGTTGTTCAATAAGCTGGCGGTCTAAGTCACCTTGTTTAGTGAGGGCCTCTACCCGTGCACTCAGGACTCTCTCCGCCGAGCTTCCTGTGCCAGCATATTCGCGGACAGCTGTGCACTTTTGCCTGCTTTGATGAGTTCCTCTCGCATAGCGCCGCACTCATCGCGTTGGTCATTGAGCTGCAGTTTCTGCTATGTCACGAGCAGACCTTGTTTCGCTCAGCTCGTTCTTTAGGTCACTGAGGGTCCCCTCAGTTATCTGGAGTTTGGTGTGTAATTCCTTAAAGTCAGGTCTGCCTTTTGGAGTGTTTGGGCAAGACTTTGTAACTCTTGGTTTTGTTTTTCAGAATTCTCCAGGGCTCCTTTGGTCAGCTGGAGTTCCTGATTCAACGCCTTGATCTCGCTTGGGAGCGGGCGAGGTCCTGTTTCTGGACCTGGATTTTCTCGTGGCTGCGTGCCAGGAGATCCTCGGCTTGTTTCTGCTGCGCGCGCATAACAATAGCCATTTGACCTAACAGCTTAGTTAGATCCTTGTCCTTTGGCTTAGAGGTTAGCGCAATGCTAATCAAGGAGCTAAGAACTGAATCTAGCTCGTTGGGGTTTGTGGTCTGAATCTCGTCCACATATTGGGGTAGCACCTGTTCTGTTAGATCATTTAGAGCTGAGTCTAAGTGATCCAGAAGCTTGATGGGACTACCAGAACCTGTAGACTGTGAGTCAGACTTGTTGAGAAATGGGGTTTCTCTGAGAAAGTGAGTTATTGTTAGATTACGTTTTAACTGCAAGGAGAGAGTTACTACTTGTGGAGTGTTACGAAGAAGGCGCGTAAAACTCAAGCAGACTGTAAAAGGATTTTGAAAATCTGAGTAAAAGTGTAAATAAAAATAAAAAAAATTAATGAAGGAATAAAAATTAAAGTTAACATTTTATTTTCTTTAAAATAAAATAAATTCCAATTAAATTAAAATAAAAAGGGGTATTAAGTCAAATAAGTCAGATTGAAAGTAATAAAAGAAGGAATTGTTGAAGTGGAAGTTAGTATAAAGTCTATTTGTGAGTGAAATGACCTTATGTGAGAATTAACAGTGACTATTTAGCAATAGCCTAGTGGTGTGAACGTTAATGAGGGTTGACAGTGCTGGGATGCTGCTGTGCTAATTTGTAAAATTAACAGTGCAGAATCAGTGGGTTTATTCTAACAATTCATGCAGGTAATCAGCTTTTAAATTACAGCTCGTGCAGGGTTACGTCTGTTCAGACGTAACAGCAGGGTTGTCGAGTGTTAGTAAGCTGTTAGCGTTAGCATTCCAATTTGACAAATCCTGGGTAGATAGGAAAGTCACAAAAGCAGTCTTAAATTGTTAATCAAGACAAATTAATCAATCAAATTAAATGCAGGGTTAGCATCAAAGATTTTCCAAAAGCAGATGCAGTGCAGGTTTGTGCATTTAAAAGACACAGGCATTAACAACAATCAAAACAGCTTAATAGCAGTTCAGTAGTTGTTAATAAAGCAGAGTAATTCACTTTTATGATAATTCAATCAGGCTTTTCAGTGTCAATGAAAGCTTAAATTATTCAGTTGTTAAGTTCTAAACTTGAATTAGTCACTGTTGAGGGAAAAGGTGTAATTCCGTTGAGTGACCACCAGAGAGAGACGTAGAGCTCCTCTTGAGATTTTTAGAAGTTTCGCACTTCTCTTCCGCTAGGGCAGTAGAAACTTGTGTCTGTGGGTTTACTACTTCTTTCCGCTAGCGATAAAGACTCTCGTGAGTCAGTGGTTTTACCACTCCTTTCCGCTAGGGGCGATAGAGACTCGTGAGTCTCCGGCTTCGGAGTGAAGTCTCCGGCACGCCCCTTTGAGGGTGCCGGGCAAAGTTTGTTTTTAGCTCCAGTCAGAGACTGACTTGGGACGCGTCTACAACTTGTTAAACCCGCGGTTTAAACACAGCAGCGCTTTATACAAGATCACGTTTTGAACACAAGCACATTTACCACAGCAGGCTCAAACCACGTTTTAGACAAAACGCACGGCAGCCCACGTGGCTTTTAGGGGAGGTTTTCACAGTTAGCTAGGCTGTGAAGGCCTCCAGCAAAATACACCCAGGCTCATAAGCCTTAGGCAAGACAAGTTTTCTTATAAATTCCGGTGTAACGCGGCAATTTTTTCCAACTTGTGAGAGACAATTTTAACTTAACTCTGGCGTAGCACAGCAATTAGCTTTTTGTCTCGGGCCCATATAAGTTACACACTGCTCGTGTGTTTAACATGCATGCAATTTGCAGAGTCTCTAAGCTTTGTAACAGACTCTAAGCAACTTTTAACAAGTACTTGATTAATGCTCTGGCCATAAATGTACGTACAATACTAATTGTAATTCAAAACAATATCAGTCCAGCTGGTACGATTTGAATTAGCAATTTCGACAGCGCTTCACACTTAAACAAACAAAAGCACAACTCACACACACACACACGCACGCTTGCGGTTAAACGCATTGCTAAGCAACAGCACAACAAAGGCACAGCTTTCAATGGACAGCAATTTTGTAAAAACTTTGGATATTGAGTGATTCTAATGTTTAATCAAGAAAATTCTTCCGAGGCTCACGCGCGCCAAAAAAATACTGTAGTGAATATGGTCGTATTAATAATTAATGTGAATATTAATTATGAAAATTAATAATTTATATTTGGCTTATCAAAATATTAATTTCTTTCGGGGCACCACTCTAGTTTTGAACAGATCCAGAGAAACTGTTTAGCCTAGTCTCATTAATCTAAAGGTAGTAAATTCTTCTCGTTTTCGAAAGTTCTCAATTAAACAATGAAACATTAAATGTCTTTATGGGGTTTTATTAAAGATTATAAAGTTAAACAGTGAATAATGACAGGAAATGACACAAAGGAATAGTTATGGACACATAAATGGGTAAATCAAAGAACGATAAACTTGCTTTCAGAGGATTTTGTGAAACAAAAGGAATTATTGATTATTGATTCTATTATTAACTGAGGATTTTACGGAGCGTTTAGAGGGTTCGATGACGGGTTCTGATGCTAAGGCTACTATGTTTAGACAGTTTAGACGCCAAACTTGTGTAACTTTTTGACTCACCCTGGGGTAGTATTTGGTCTCAGGTCTTAGCGACTAGGACTCCAGAGGGGTTCTGCAGAACCCTGTCGCATCCGGTGACTTTTGTCGCCTCCAGGATGGCCTTCTGTTTCCACTCTCCAGAGGGGCCGCCGTGAGGCCGGAGATTCAAGCGTCTCGTTACTGTCACAACTAGCCAAGCCTTTTAGCATCAGCGTCGTACACCGAGTAAAATTGAGTCTTTCAAAGTTGTTGCGAGGTCCACTGGAGAAGGTTTAGCGGCTGTGTTGCTGGCTTAAACTTGCTCGAGAAAGTTAGATTTTAGTCAAGCTAACTCTTGAGCAGGCAGGAAATCTTCAAAAATAAGCGAGGCAACTTCCTTTGTTCGCAGGCTGGCAGGAAGTAAGCTACTTTGAGCAGCTGTGTGAAGGAAACTTTATCGCGCAAGCTAAACTTGCAGGCTTTAAAGTACAAAGAAAATTTACTCGTTACACGAGGTCCGGAGCTTGAAAGGGTTTGAGAGGCCTACGGCCCTGAACGGACAAGAGGTCCAGTGCGAAGTAAAGACGAGACGAAGAGTAGAGAGAGAAGCAGTGCGTGTTTTTGGCTGTGCGCCAGTTTTAACACCTCTGGACGGGGTGTGTCTTGCGAAGGAAGGCATTGCTTTGGGGAGTCTAAATGTTTAAACTAAGTCTTAACATTCCTTTTGTTTCACCCTATTTTCCATGGTTTTCGTAAAACACACAAAAACATTTGTACTTGCAGGATTATGCAAAGAAACATTTGTCAGACTTATTATAAAAACATATATTCATTACATTTTATTAACATAAAAGTAACTCTGTAGAAATGGAATAAGGAATTAGTTGCCTTGTAAAACTCTGCATCTTGGAAACAAACAGTATAATTGTTAGTACATTCACAATCTTTCTAAGTAATAAAATAACAAAATGTCCTTTAATTAAATAACACCAAATGTCCTTCTTGAGTGCAGAGTCATTTGTCCAGTTAAACCAAAAGGGGGTAGTGTTTGACCATGCCCGAATGACTATGATCAAAGACATTTTCAACTGTCAATCAGGATTAGAATAAAGTGTTCTCGAGAAAGCTGGATGGACACCTTATCTACAGGATTTACGGCTTTCTGACAGTGGCGTCTATAGCGTCTGGATCTCTCCATGAGTCTTTGACCTGATTGGTCTTTGGTGCTGGTTGGACCTAGGTCCCGGCTTTTATGAAAACAAACAAAATCGTTAATTATAAGTCCTGAAGACTGGTTCAGTCTTATCCAAGCAAGAAACATCTGTGAATAGTTAAAAAGGACACGTTGGTGTCCTTTTATCTGAAAGAAAATGGGTTAGCATGTCTTCTTCTCAAGATTTACGTCCACGGCCTGTCTCTGGAGGCCGATGGTGAAACAGTTGTTAATCTTGAAGACCCTTAGTGAAACAGTTTGGAGGTCTGTAAGTGATTAAACAAATGTTATAATCCGTGTGGCGTTCTGGAGGCTGATCTGCTACAATTTCTATTTTGTCCACTGTGGTCGCAGTGTTTTAGTAATAGTAGAGAACACAACACAACACTGACTCCCAGGACTGAACAGCAGAGGGCAGCAGTGCACCATCTGGTCCCATAAATGGTAAGTTTGTTTTATTCTTTTGTCTTTTGCTGTAAAAATAACTCTGTGACAGAGAAAAGTAGACACAAGGTGTAAAATTCTGCAAAAAAATGACCACTTTCTATTTATTCTCTGAGGAGAATGGGAAACCTGTCTGTTTTTATCTGTAGCCGAAAGGTCAGCGAAAGTGCATAAAGGCTCCTTCGTTAAATACGTTTATGCTAGCAAAACATTAGCTTCAAAGATATATTGTGAGAATGAGTTTGTGAAAACACACACATGATGAACTACGGTAGCTCCACATGGACAAAAGACAATCTCTCGACAGCCAACATTAACCTTTTTGGTCTGTGATTAATGAGATCACTGACATTATAATGTAATTGTACCACTTTAGACCAAAGAATAACAAGGAGTTGTTGTTATTTATAGGTTTTTATTCTATTCTTTTACTGGTCCACTTCAGATTGTGTTTCCTGAACTAAAAAGTGTTTGAAACTCCTGCTTTGGAATATAGTCTGAAAATAAGATATTTACAATGTATTAACAAATTATTATTTTCACACTGCAAATACCTTATAAATGTGTTAATCCAATTGTAAAGCAATAAGTTATTTAGCTTCTAAGATTAAAATTTACTGTACATTCATTAATAAAAGGTTCTTAATGGGTTGTAAACCATTAACCAGTGTTATATATAAAATTTGCTTTCACTTTTCTTAAGGACTACCTCTAAATAACTTTATACATTAATGTTTTCTAATCCTTATGTAAACCCTTGTAAAGAGGAGATCAATCTGTGACATGTGATCATGCACTGTAAAAACTTTACTGACACACCTTTTAAAACATTACCAATATCTATAAACTACAAAGGCATATATTTTATTATATTTACTGTATATGTGTTAGAAAGTGTGCCAGTGAAGGTTTTGCAAGTTTTGTCTTAATAAATAAGAAAGTAACAAGTTGAAAAAAGAAGAAACACCAGCTTTTAAACATACCTTCTTTAATTCAGAGCTCTCACTTTTGCCGTTATAAAAATGACACACATTTTGTCTTTGGTTTTTCTATTAAAATGTGAGAATGTTGCTGTATATTAAGTTTCTTTGATTGCTTATATATTGACATTTCTGATTTTCAGTGCTGAATATCCTTGTCTTCATTGGACATGCTGAAGGTAATGCACCTTTATTTTCTGTCGATATTCATCTTTGTTTCTTCTTCCTTTGTATTTTAGATGTTGAGTTGAGAAATAATCCAAATGTGTCTCATTTCTACACCGGATAAACACTTACCATTGCATGATGAGCGGAGAATACCAGTGTCGGTCTTCAGAGCAGCTCGATAAATGTGACTAAACTTGTAACTGTGTCCGGTAAAGTATTCAGATTATTATTCGAACAGATTGTGACGTGAAAAAACAATCTTTGTGTTGAGTTGAGCTAGAGTCTTGCTTAATCTGTGATGTGTGTTAAGGTTTGTTGTTAAATTTGAGGTAGAGTGACTTTAAATGCCCTTCAGTTGGACTCACTGCAGCTTGAATTGTTTGTATTTATTGGTGCAAGCAGATTTATTAAAACAGTGAATAATTGTTGTATATTTTAAAGATCGTCAGCTGCTACACAAAATAATTTTACTGAACAGTAACACCCTACAGCAGGGTGAACAAACTAGAAATAAAAGTCTGTAACTTGGCTGGTTTGTATTTGGCTCGGTAGAAAAGAAGCGCTGACTTTGAGTTCAGTTTCTTGGAATATCAGACATATGGCCTTTGAGGAGACTCCAGTGAAAAACTCTAAAACTCAATTAATTGTTAATGTCAATATAATATCTGCTGTCTTTAATTATTATTAAATTAGTAGTTAATGCTTGGCAGATTGAACAGCCAGTATTGGGTCCTTGGGCCTTGGTTTGACCACCACTGCTACAAAAATTCAAGAGTCCCACCAAGACACTATAAGGCACTGCAGCAGAGCTTTACATGGATTACAATGAATTGATGATTTACTATAGGTTTTAAATGATTATGTAGTTATTATATTTGCTGATTGTGCTGATTAGACTTATAGATGATTAAACTGATGGACAGGAGTTTGTGTCCGCACTGGAAATGAAAAAAAGGGAATTTTGAAACCTCCATTAAAGCAACAAAATAAACTGTTTCACCATCTCCTAACCTTAGCTTCAGCTGTCACCTGTAGCTCCGCTCCACCTTGGCAGGGAGCGCGCAGCATCTCGTGAGCGCGCATCTCCTGGAGCTGCTCAGCTGTGAGTGTTTTCTCCTTCAAACTGTTCACAGATCTGGAGACTATAGAGTTCAGTCAGAAACCAGAATGAACCAGGATCTGACTTTAATTCATGGATGAACACTAACAGAGAGGATCAGGCCCAGGACGACAACACTGCTCCTTGAACTCCAGCACATTCAGTTTTTAAAGTGTGTCACTGCACTTGTTTCATTTTAGGTCAAAAGCCACACATTTCTATGACGTTCAATGACACACTTTATCTCACTCCTCTGTGAGCTTTACTGTAGCTTCAGTTCTGACAAACACACAAACAATTATAAACCTCTACAGAACAATAACCACAAAGAGAAGTATCTAACACGTTTCTGAACAAGAATGATGTTATCTCTCCTTCAGCTTCAAGGCGACAATACAGTTCATAGTTGCTCCTTCTTTGTCTCAGTGTCATTTTAGAGTCAAGAAGAAGTAACACATCTATTTCCTTTAGTTCTTACACTGATCTTCAATGTTTTTCTTAGTACTCAATATATCTAACGGAGTAAAGATCAACAGGTTCATATAACAATGATCAGACTGTATTTAGTTGTTTACAATATTTTAGTGCTACAGGTGTCACTTCTACTGCTAACTGCCGACTTACATGTGATGCATATAGTTTAATGATTATTTAAAATGTATTCTATTTTTATTTTATTCTAAACAGGTGTTGCATGATGGGTCGACTGTGAGAAAAGTCTCAAAGTGTGAAAGCTGTGGTTCAGTGTCTGTGTGAGGTAAGTGTGAAAAAGGAAGTGCAGACCAGTTAAACATATCTTCATCAAAGGTACCCTCCTCTTCCTCTGTGAGTGCTGTAGATGAAGCCTGTAATGAGCTGGAGTTTGTCAGAGGCAGAGTGACGAGCGCTGGATGTGAGGATGGGACCCTCTCTGGTCTGGACTCTGGGGCTCATCTGTGAGTTTACAACACTTTGACTTTAAACAGGTCAACATCTAAACTCTATAGGACAGGGATATGACACCTGGGCCCATTATGACGTCAAGAAATACACTCACTGTGTTTGTGACTTATATTGTTGCCTGTGACAGTGTTTAAAGTAAAAATGTCACTGGTTGGAATCTCTTTGTTGCACTGGATGGTGTCGTGAGGACTTGTGTAGCACTTATCCACACTTGTCTTTAGTCTGTTCTTAAAACACAGGGCTTAATTTTACATCTTTGACATGAAGACTTGAGAAACTGTCAACACTACAGTCAATTATAATTCAGAGTCCTGGGCCAAACTGTGTTGGTGCTTTGAGGAAATACACTCTCACTCTACACTGCATCTGGTGTTAATAAATGTAATGATGTTGAAACAAACTGCCTTGAACTGTTGCCTTTAATGAAAAACTCTGACATGTTTCTTTTGTGTTTATCATTGTATGTGTATTATTCTAAAGCAGTTTCATTTTGTTAACTTTACTTTTATTTAAAAAGTAAATGCATAGTTCAGAAAATGAAAGAGTTTGTTTAAAGCTCAAACATTGGAAATATTTTTTACATTTAAAGTCAATAAGTTTACATTACATGGAATATATCATTTTATATTTTTGATATATTTTTTTAACTTTTAAAGAGAGAGAGAGCAAACTTTTTTGTTTTGAATTCCAACAATATATTTGGAAAAAAATAAAACAGTAACAAATGTATTTAATTATAAATTATTTCACTATAGTTATTATTATGATATTTACAAAAATATACACTTTTTATGATGTATTTTTTCCTTTTTTATACAGTACCGACAGTGTCACCAAACTGATCTGAGATCTTTTCTGGAGACAGTGTCACTCTCAGATGTGAGATTGAGGACAGAGGAAACACTGAGTGGACGTATCAGTGGAGCAGGACCGGTTCAGTCCTACATCAAACAACAAGAGAATATACAATCTCCAGAGTTACTGAGTCTGACAGTGGACACTACAGATGTAGAGGAGAAAGGGCTCCAGATCTCACAACACTGTGGAGCAGAGAGAAGAAAGTGCAAAGTGAGTTGTTTAACTTTTACTTTTGATATTTCTATCTGTAGTTGTCTTTAGTCTGACTAAAGTCACTCACAGAGACTATATTATAGTGTTATGAGTGTCTTTGACGTTAAAAGAAATGGTCAACACTACAGTAAACTGTACTTCAGAGTTCTGTGTCATACTGGGTTGGTGCTTTGAGGAACACTTTTGAACTTTACTGCCATGATAAATGTAAATATGGTTTAAACTACACACCTTTAATGTAAACATGTGTATTTCTTTGTTTATTCATTCAATGTTTGTGGTTCTTCTTTATTTCAGTTTTGTGAACACAGGTGATCATGTGACTCTGGAGGGTCCTGAACAGTCTTTATATCTCAGAGACTCAGTGTTGCTTTCACACTGTTCACAGATCTCTCCACTTTAACAAAGAGACATTATTTTGGCAAATGTTCATTTCAGTTATTTATTTTTTTTACTCATGTGGGACCAATAGATTATTTTTCAGCTGTTCTTTTATTCACAAAAAACAAACAAACAATAATACTTCTTTCACAATGTCCTACATTAAACTTAGTAAATGTAACCATTTTCTTGCATTTCTAATTCTGTTGTATTTTCAGCAAAGACACGCAGAGTCCATCTGAAAACCTCCAGTGACACCATCCCAGAACAGAGCAGTGTGACTCTGAGCTGTGAAGTCCAGGGCTTTAAAGGAACTTATGAATGGTTCAGACAAAACTCAGACTCTGACTCTCAGAGGGAAACGATGAAAGAAAACTCAGCTCGTGTCAGAGTCTCAGATGGAGGTGTCTACTCCTGCAGAGGATGGGATGAATATATTGTCACAGTAATGGCTTGAGGACCATCTGTCTTGCCTACAAGGACTTCCTTGCAGGTGAACCAGAGCTGGACTGGGACAGTGATCGTCAATGAACTCACCTTCATCGCTGTTGTGGGCATCGAGGACCCTGTTAAACCTGAAGTATGTGAGAAGTAGGATTATTACAACTGTGGATTATTTTATTGAGTTTTGAAGTTATTGAAAAATAAAATGGAGGAATGGGGGAAGCACTTGTAATGGGAAAATCATATTTTCCTCTTTCACATGCTCTGTGCTGTCCTTGACCGCAGCATAATGATGTGCGCACCATCTGTACTGTTTTCAAACTGATAAAATTGTCTTTCATGTTAGATGGCTCACTCCCTGAGAGCCAGTGTTTCATTTTCTTATCTGCTGTGATTTCAGTATAAATTCTAAGCCCGCCTAGTTAACATTGGGACTGTTCATGCAACTCTGTACACAGAGTTGTATTTTCCATTCCTCCTTTTGCAAAAGATGTCTCTGAATTCTTTTTCTTTTTCCTTAAATAAATCACCAAAAGACATCTGTTGTTTTCTCTCAAACTTATTCCACAATAATATATTTATTTTTTCAACCACAATTCTTGGTGTCAGAAATGGGATCGAAGATTGTGGCTGGACCCGGCTGAAGGACAAGGGTTTGATCAACCAGACCGCTCCAAGAGGTCTCCTCTTCCCCAAATTTTCTTCTGGGCGGGAGGATTGTCCGATGCCGACCCTCCAATCGTCATCTCTCGATCCAACGTACTCAAATAACCTCTAAGCGGTAAAATTATTACAAATTTATAAATTAAGAGAAAACATTTTGTAACAGTGTCTAAAAGTGATTTTTGACTGTAACAAAGCCTAGACCAGGAATGGTCTATTATTGTTACCATAAGTCAGGATTGACTGAGCAGGATTGCCATAAAATGAGTAATAATAATTTCTGAATAGGCTTTGTGAAAAGTTTTTCTTTTGTTTTATGTCTGGACTGGATTGTCCTAATCTGAAAACTGAGACCGGATGGTCCTAAAATTATTAATACGGCTGGATTGCCACATAATAATTTTAAAAGGTTTTGTATCTGTATTAGAAACCCTGACTGGGAAGGTCTATTATTGTTGATTTGAGTCTGGATTGACTGAGCAGAATTGCCATTCGACAGTAATTTCTGAAAGGGTTTTCTAGAAGCCCTGACCTGAGCAGTCTATTGTTATTACCATAAGTCAGGATTGACTGAGCAGGATTGCCATAAAATGAGTAATAATAATTTCTGAAAGGGTTTTTAGTTGTTTTTAGTTGTTTTTAGTTGTTTTTAGTTGTTTTTAGTTTTTGTTAGTCTTGTGTTGTTGTTTTGTGTTGTTTTGTTAGTTTGTGTTGGTTTTAGTAGTTCTAAAGTTTCTCTATAATCTGTCTGAACCTTAAATACTGACAAGTATTTAATTAATCTGAAATATGGGATCCAATACAAGTAAAAACAGTCCTGCAAAGGACTTCTGTGAATTCAATGTGATATATATGATAGAAACCTGCCAGGGAGTTGTGATAAAATGGATGAATGGAAGTTGTATGGTTTTAATGGACGAATGAGTGAAAGTAGTTTGACTGCATTACGCAATAGAATACAAGATGCAGAAAAGAGACTTATGTCCAAAAAATCAGTAAACCCGAAGCAAATAAAGGAGATTAAAAGACATTATGAATGTTTAGAGATGTGGGAAAAAGCAGTTGAAGCAAAGAAACAGAAAGAAAAAGAAAATAGGGAAAGAAATTTAAAATACTTAGATACAGTAAAGGGGCCATTTCAAAGCACAGGTTATAAAGCAACTGATAACATAACTAATGCGATGTCCTCTTGTTTTCCGAGTCTGACCCAGCCTGTTGGTCCGGCACTCATGAGTGAAGGCGATGACGTCACCGCTCTCGCTGCTGCACATCTCCACAGTGAAGAAAAGGGAGGGCTCCAGAGGCAGAGACAAGCGGCTCAGACACATGCAGCTTCTGCAACAGCTGCTCAACTGTACCCAGATCTGACCACCCAGGCTGAAACAAACACCCTGATGAACACTGGACTGTCAAGTCCTGTCACCAAACCTCCTTCATATGACTCTGCCACCAGTCCTAAGAACTCTAACAACCCCTTCACAACTGAACTTTCATCAGACAAATCTTTCTCCTTCCTGTCCCCGTCTCACACGAGAAGCAAGACACCTTATGGGGCTGTGTTTCAAGCTCCTATGATTGAATTTCCAAATCCAGCTCCACCACCACCATCCCCAGACAATGAAACGAAGTACAACGCCAAAGGCGACTGGCTGAACACCCTGCGTCTGTGCTTATGTATCGCTCACCAGACCCCTCAAGATGGACTCAATTAATGAAAGACAATATACCTCCTATTAACAGAGGAGGCGCCACATTGGGCCAAAAATTCAAACTGTTCTGTCAAGTGCACAGGCCCACCGGTGCAGAGATCCCTGGTATTCTGAGAACAATCTGCAACTTAGAAGATTACTCAAAAATTCAAGCAGCGGTTGAAGACCATGGCGGCATGAA
This sequence comes from Neodontobutis hainanensis, assembly GCA_024349245.1. Lineage (NCBI taxonomy): Eukaryota > Metazoa > Chordata > Actinopteri > Gobiiformes > Odontobutidae > Neodontobutis > Neodontobutis hainanensis. The sequence continues at coordinate 20,723 of JALDNG010002276.1, read as the reverse complement.
TTCTCTTCCCACAATCCAATGGGGCGACAACACTGACTATGCCAGATCGTGACGCCATTGTCACCGCTCTGACCCAGCAGTTCCCAGCCCGCATGGACATGAGCGTTTTGATGTCACTAAGACGTGGAGAAGATGAATCAGTCATGTCTTTTGCCGCTAGCACGCCAACATTGCATTCAACACAGTGGCCAGGCTGCCACTGCCTGGACAACTGAACAACACACCAGTACATTTGAAGAACTGTTCAAAATGATGTTAAAAAACGGCCTTGGAAAAGACATTGTTAAAATTATGACAGACAAAATGGTGGGCTCATGGGACACAAACCGTGTCCAAGAAATTCACCGCTTCGCCCAGGGCGCAGAAATCAGATGTGCCAATAAAAAGAAAAAGTGGATGCAAAATTAGTCTCCACTTTTGCAAAGATGACCTTTGCCCAACCATCACATTTCAACAGAGGTAGAGGACGACTAAGAGGAAGAGGTCGTGGGCGTCCAGACAGAGACGAGGTTGAGCGACGCAGAAAGTCTCAACTGTGTTTCATTTGCGCTGAACCAGGCCACTGGGCTGACAACTGTCCCAAGAAAGAAGAGACCGAGCTGACCAACGCTCTGACACTGCTCTGAGTGACCCCAACTGACTGGCTGGTGATGATGAGGAACCGAGGACTTCGCCTGCAAAATGAGATGAATATAACACACGAAAAGGACACCACACCTGTCACTGATGATGCACACAACACCGCACTGCTCACAAGCAATGAAGACGCGCTTGCAACTGATCCACTGCTTGCTTTAGTGACAGAAACCATTAAGAAACTTGAAATGAAAAAAGCTGAAATGTTTAAAGGTACCTATGCTAAGTTAACAACATCGTGTGTGAAAAATTACCGGTAATAAAATGTGACATCAATGGAAAAACTCTGTCATTTATGGTTGACTCTGGGGCCACAAAATCTCTGATCAGAAAAGACCAAATTCAAACTGCATTAAATGGCAAAACAACTCACTCCATTAGTGCGAGTGGACAGATTGTTAAAGAACCATTCACAAAACCTCTATCTGTAATCTGGCATTTACCTGATCCATCAGTGTCCACTACACACAGCTTTCTGTTGTCTGAGTTGTGTCCAGTGAATCTAATAGGTCGTGACCTAATGTGCGCACTAGGAATTACCTTGTCTGCAGACGAAAATGGTATCAAAATAAAACAAACCAAATCTGAATATTGCTTTATAAAATGTGAAGTGATCACTCCATTGTATGTGTATCAGTGGAAATTGGACCATCTGCTGACTCCAAATTTGTTACACAACGCTAAACAATACATGAGCTCATTCTCTGAATTCATGAAGGCAAATGCACTACATGTTACAGCGCATGTCTCCATGGGTCCAGATGAACAGTATGAAGAAAGCTGGTACCGACAAACTACTGACCGACTCATTCTGAATGGACTGTACTTTAACCAAGATTTTTGCGCTTATAATGTTCCATTACCTCACAAACTGTCAAAGTTCTTCAAAATCCAAAACTCAGCCCCGCATGTCTCAATAGCCAAACCACATAACAAACAATGGCGTGATGTTGGTCTTTTATGACAAAATGTTTAAAAGCTACAGATTGGAAACAAGACCCAGATAATCCAGACATTTACCACTCTCACGAGCTTGACACATGCTATGTGCCATTCACTGCAGGAGTCAATTGTAACCGCTCCTGCTACCTTCTTCCTCAAAATGACTCCACCCCATCTTCCTGTCACACACTCGCAAAAGTCGATGCTCAGCCTCTCACACCCAGTGATGTGTCTCCACTGTTAACACAGTTACCAGACTCATTGTGGGCCAAACACAAATATGATGTAGGTTTAATTAAAAACTGTAAACCTCTCCAACTAACTCCAAAGTCCGAATACAGACCAAAAGCACGTCAATATCCTCTGAAGCCTGAAGCTGAACAGGGGATAAAACCAGTCTTTGACTCTCTGCTGAAAGCAGGTGTAATTGTTGAGTGCTCTGACTCTCCCTGCCGTACTCCAATTTTCCCTGTAAAAAAGATCAGACCACAGGAAATGCCCACTGAGTGGCGTTTTGTCCAAGACCTGCGTGCTGTGAAGCGAAGCTATTCACTCTCCAGCACCAATCTGTCCCAATCCATACACCATCATGTCACAAATTCCAACAACTTCAAAATGGTTCTCTGTGGTTGACATTTCAAATGCTTTTTTCTCTGTACCTGTCCATCCAGACTCCCAGTTTTGGTTTGCCTTTGAATTTGCAGGAAAACTCTATTCCTGGTCTCGAATGCCACAAGGCCTAAATTGCGCTCCTAGCGTTTACGGTCAGGCATTACGTGACAGTCTCTTTCATTTGACACTTCAACACTCTGCCATTTTGCAGTACGTTGATGATATCATGCTCTGTTCAGACACGAAGGAGCAGTGTGAGACTGACACACTGCTTCTATTAAATCACCTAGCTGAGCAGGGCCACAAGGTTTCACTTTCTAAAATTCAGTTTGTAAAACAGAAAGTTCAGTTTCTTGGTCATGTCATCACTCACTCACAAAAAAGCATTACTACAGACAGGGTGATACCCATTGCCAACTTCCCAAAACCATTGACTAAGAAACAAATGCTGTCTTTCCTTGGCATGTGCTCCTACTGCAGAACTTTTATTCCAAATTACTCTACTGTAGAACGCCCACTCGTGATCTTACTCTGAAAAAAGACATGACACTTCACTCCAAACTCACATGGACATCTGAGGCTGACTCTGCATTTACTCATTTGAAACTGCTACTACAGACAGCCCCTGCATTGGCATTGCCAAACCCTGACAAGCCTTTCTTCCAATTTGTTGATGAGCGTGATGGTTGTATGAATTCTGTTCTCGCCCAAAAACAGGGACAGCTGCTGAAGCCTGTGGGTTACTTCTCGACACACCTTGATCCAGTTGCTAGAGGCCACCCATCATGTCTCCGTGCTTTAGCAGCCTGTGAAGCAGCAATAATTGCCTCTCGTCCCTATGTAGGCTACAGTCATCTCACCCTTTTTGCTCCACATGCTGTCTCCAACATTCTGACTGAACAAAAGACAGCTCACTTGACCCCTGCTCGTCAGCTACGTTACAACACCACCCTTCTGAACCTACCGAATGTTGAGGTTAAGCGTTGTAACACTCTCAACCCTGCTACACTCCTGCCTCTCCCAGAGGAGGGAGAACCTCACTGTTGTCTTTCTGAACTTGACCTTATCTGTCTGCCAAGACTTGATTTGACTGACACTCCTCTTTCTAATCCTGAACTCATTTTTATGTAGATGGTTCAGCTTCCAAGGACAACCACCGGTACTGCACGTTGGATATGCAGTTGTGGATGATCATGCAACAGTGACGTCATCTCCTCTCAGTCCTCGGTTATCAGCGCAAGCAGCAGAACTAATTGCCCTGACCAAAGCCTGTCAATTGGCATCTGGTAAAACAGTTAACATTTACACAGACAGTCAATATGCATTTGGTGTTCTACACAACCACGCAGCACTTTGGCGCCACAGAAAATTCCTCAAATCTGATGGCAAACCCATTTCACACAAAGATTTGATTTCTGATCTTTTAGATGCAGTGCTACTCCCATCCGCCGTGGCAGTATGCAAGTGTTCTGCACATACCTCTGCCAAAGACACAGTCTCTCTAGGTAATGCACGAGCAGGCAGCTGCAAAAGCAGCGTCACTCACACCCTATGTTGTTACATTACTCTCCCAGACAACGGATCAAACTTGCACTCACTCTGACATTGTTTCACTCTCTGATTTGGCCGCATCTCCACTCCAGCAGACAAAGCTGTTTGGAAAAAGAAAAACTGTACAAACACAAATGGTGTTTGGATGGGCCCTAATGGCAATCCATGTCTTCCTCAAGCCCTCTTCCTGCCTTTTGCAAAATTGTTACATGGCGTTGACCATGTATCAAAGGAGGAATGAGAAAAGACCTTCAAAGACATTGGTTTACTGTGGGGTTTAACAAATTTGCTGAAGATTTTTGCTCAAAATGCTTCATCTGCTTAACCAGCAATTCTAAAGGTAACTCCTACAACAAAACAGATGTTGGAGGTCACAAACCCACCTCCAGGCCTTTTGGCCACATTTAAATGGACTTCATTGAGTTAACACCCTGCGAAGGTAAGAAATACTGTCTTGTAATAGCTGACATGTTTTCAAAGTGGGTAGAAGCATTCCCAACAAAACACTGCACTGCTGGCGCAGTAGCAAAAATCCTCTTAAGCGAAATAATTCCTCGCTGGGGACTTCCGAATCTAATTACGAGTGATAACGGTACTCATTTGTAAATGACATTTTGAAAACACTGAGTGAACACCTTAAATTTGACCTGAAAACTCATTGCTCCTACCATCCAGCTTCTGGAGGAGCTGTAGAAAGAGAAAATGGCACTCTGAAACGCAAATTGGCAAAAATATCTGAATCAACAGGTAAAAGCGAAATAACCTTTCTCCCTTTGAGATAGTGTTTGGACTACCTCCTGGAATTGGGTTTGGACCCCATCTAAACCTGCAGCACTGGCCGATAGTACTCTGCCAGACCCAATGATATCCTATTGTATTTCACTCTCTAATATTCTCTCTAATATTAGATCTCAGGTGCTTGATTCCCTGCCCAAACCGGCCACCCACCAGTTTCACAAACTCCAGCCTGGCGACTACATCCTGGTGAGAAACCTGAGGAAGCGCAGCTGGAGAGACAAACCCTGGTGTGGGCCCTATCAGATCCTGCTCACGACCCACACGGCTGTGAAGGTCGCAGAAAGAGCCCCTTGGATCCATGCACAACACTGCAAGAAGATTCCTCCACCTGACCAGCTCGTCAACTGCTCCCCCACTGTCAAAGAGTGGACCCAGTGAATGATCACAAAAGTAAGAGGCTTGTCCCGAGAACAAGCTCCTACGTGGGAGATCTGAGGTGAGACCTTAGCTCTACCTCCACCGTTGACTACGTGGGAAGACTGGGGTGAGATTTTCGCTCACTTTTACAAACTGTAGACGAGCAGTAGTACAGACTGGAGAATTCCATTAGAACAGATTGTAGATGTGCATTAGAACAGACTGTAGAGGGCAGCAGTTGAGACTTTACACGAGCATTAGAACAGACTGTACATGAGTATTAGAAAAGACTGTAGACATGTTTTAGAACAGACTGTAGAGTTCCAGTAGTACAGACTCTAGACGACCATTAGAACAAACTGTAGATGTGCAGTAGAAGAGACTGTAGAGGTGCAGCAGTACAGAAAGTTGACAATTATTAAAAGAGACTGTAGACGTGCAGTATAACAGACTCTAGACAATTATTATCTATTAACAATAGAAAAGACTGTAGAGGTGCAGTTGAACAGACTGTAGATGTGCAGTTGAATAGACTTCAGAGCAGAAGTAGAACAGACTCTAGATTGGCTTTGGAACAGACTGTAGACGAGCATTAGAACAAACAGTAAACAACCTGTAGAACAGACTAAGAATGTGCAGAAGAATAGACTCTAGAGGTGCAGTAGTACAGACTGTAGATGAGGATTAGAACAGACAGTATATGAGTATTAGAAAACACTGCAGATATGCTTTAGAACAGACTGTAGAGTTGCAGTAGTTCAGATTGTAGACGAGCATTAGAACAGACTGTATATGAGTATTAGAAAACACTGTAGACATGCTTTAGAACAGATTGTAGAGGTGCAGTAGTTCAGACTGTAGACGAGCATTAGAACAGACTGTAGATGTGCATTAGAACAGACTGTAGATGTTCAGTAGAACAGAATGTAGACTTGCAGTAGAACAGACTGCAGAGCAGCAGTAGTACAGACTCTAGACTGGCATTAAAACAGACTGTAGAGCTGCAGTAGAACAGACTGTAGAGGAGATGTAGAACAAACTGTAGAGGTGGAGTAGTAAAGACTTTTATTGGGCATTTGAACAGACTGTATTCGAGCAATAGAACTGACTATAGATGTGCAGTAGTACAGACTGCATTAGAACAGACTGTGGACGAGTATTTGAACAGACTATAGGCGTGTATTAGAACAGACTGTAGATGTCCAGTAAACCAGTCTAATGATGCTGCAGAAGAAAATAATTTAAAGGTCCGTTAGTAGAGACTGTAGACGAGCATTAGAACAGACTGTAGATGTGCATTAGAACAGAATGTAGACATACAATAGAAAAGACGTAGAGGTGCAGTTGAACAGACTATAGACATGCAGTTGAAAAGACTTCAGAGCAGCAGTAGAACAGACTCTAGACTGGCTTTAGAACAGACTGTAGTCGTGCAGTAGAACAGACTGTATATGAGCAGTAAAACAGACTGTAGACATGCAGTAGAACAGACTGCAGTAGAGCAGAGGTAAAGAATGTAAACTGGCATTAGAACAGACTGTTGAGGTGCAGTTAAAATGACTGTAGACGTGCAGTAATACAGACTGTAGACGAGCATTAGAACAGACTGTAGAAGTGCAGTAGTGCAGACTTCAAATGTGCAGTAGAACAGACTGTAGACGTTTATTAGAACAGACTGTAGACTTGCAGTAGAACAGACCATAAATGAGCAGTAGTACAGACTGTAGACTTGCATTAGAACAGACTGTAGATGAGCAGTAGTACAGATTATAAACTCGCATTAGAACAGACTGTAGATGAGCAGTAGTACAGATTATAGACTTGCATTAGAACAGACTGTAGATGTGCATTAGAACAGACTGTAGATATGCAGAAAAAGAGACTGTAGACGTGCGGTAGAACAGACTGCAGTAGAGCAGAGGTACAGACTGTAAACTGGCATTAGAAGAGACTGTTGAGGTGCAGTTGAAAAGACTGTAGACGTGCAGTTGAACAGACTGTAGATGTGCATTTAAAAGACTGTAGGCGTACAATACAACAGACTGTATACGAGCATTAGAACAGACTGTAGACATCTAGTAGAAAAGACCGTAGATGTGCAGTAGTACAGAATTAAGACTAGCATTAGAACAGACTGTGGGCGAGCATTAGAACAGACTATAGACTGTAGACGTTTATTAAAACAGACTGTAGACCTGCACTAGAACAGACCATAAATGAGCAGTAGTACAGACTATAGACTTGCATTAGAACAGACTGTAGATGTGCATTAGAACAGACTTTAGAAGTGCAGTAGTAGAGACTGTAGATGTGTAGTAGAAAAGACTGTAGACGTTTATCAAAACAGACTGCAGACATGCAGTAGAACAGACTGTACGTGCAGTACAACAGACTGTAGGCAAGCATTAGAACAGACTGTAAACATCCAGTAGAACAGACTGACAATGTGCAGAAGAATAGACTTTAGAGGTGCAGTAGTACAGACTGTAGACGAGCATTAGAACAGACTGTATATGAGTATTAGAAAACACTGTAGACATGCTTTAGAACAGACTGTAGAAATGTAGTAGTTCAGACTGTAGACGAGCATTAGAACAGACTCTATATGAGTATTAGAAAACACTACTAGAAATGCTTTACAACAGACTGTAGAGGTGCAGTAATACAGACTGTAGACGAGCATTAAAAAGACTGTAGAAGTGCAGTAGTACAGACTGTAAATGTGCAGAACAGACTGTAGACGTTTATTAAAACAGATTGTAGACGTGGAGTAGAACAGACCGTACATGAGCAGTAGTACAACTTGTAGACTTGCATTGGAACAGACTGTAGATGTGCATTAGAACAGACTGTAGATGTGCAGTAAAACAGACTGTAGACATGCAGTAGAACAGACTGCAGTAGAGCAATAGAACAGACTGTAAACTGGCATTAGAACAGACTGTAGAGGTGCAGTTGAACATACTGTAGACTTGCAGTTAAACAGACTTCAGAGCAGCAGTAGTACAGACACTAGATTGGCTTTAGAAATGACTGTAGATGAGCATTAAAAAGACTGTAAACGTCCAGTAGAACAGACTGACAATGTGCAGAAGAATAGACTGTAGAGATGGAGTAGTACAGACTGTAGACGAGCATTAGAACAGACTGTATATAAGTATTACAAAACACTCTAGACATGCTTTAGAACAGACTGTAGAGGTGCAGTAATACAGACTGTAGACGAGCATTAGAACAGACTGTAGAGGTGCAGTTGAACAGACTGTAGACTTGCAGTTGAACAGACTGTAAACATTTATTAGAAGAGATTTTAGACCTGCAGTAGAACAGACCGTAGATGAGCAGTAGTAAAGACTGTAGACTTGCATTAGAAGAGACTGTATATGTGCATTAAAACAGACTTTAGAAGTGCAGTAGTAGAGACTGTAGACGTGCAGTAGAACAGACTGTAGATGAGCAGTAGTATAGACTGTAGACTTGCATTAGAACAGACTGTAGATGTGCAGTAGAACAGACTGTAGATATGCAGTAAAAAGACTGTAGAAGTGCAATAGAACAGACTTCAGTAGAGCAGAGGTACAGACTGTAAAATGGCATTAGAACAGACTGTAGACTTGGAGTTGAACAGACTTCAGAGCAGCAGCAGTAGTACAGACTCTAGTTTGGCTTTAGAACTGACTGTAGACGAGCATTAGAACAGACTGTAAACGCCCAGTAGAACAGACTGTAGATGTGCATTAGAACAGACTGTAGACGTGCAATAATAGAACAGACTGTAGACGAGCATTAGAACAGATTGTAGACGTCCAGTAGAACAGTCTGTATTTGTGCAGTTTTACAGACTAAAGACCTGCATTAGAGCAGACTGTGGACGAGCATTAGAACAGACAATAGACATGCATAAGAACATAATGTAGTTGTGAAGTAGAACAAATTGTAGAGATGCAGTAGTACAGAATGTCGACAATTATCACAACAGTTTATAGTAGACAAAGAGTAGAACAGACTGTGGACTTGCATTAGAACAGACTGTAGATGTGCAGTAAACAAACTGTAGATGTGCAGTAGAACAGACTGACGATGTGCAGAAGAATAGACTGTAGAGGGCAATAGTTGAGACTTTACACGAGCATTAGAACAGACTGTACATGAGTATTAGAAAAGACTGTAGACATGTTTTAGAACAGACTGTAGAGTTCCACTAGTACAGACTCTAGACGACCATCAGAACAAACTGTAGATGTGCAGTAGAAGAGACTGTAGAGGTGCAGTAGTACAGAAAGTTGACAATTATGAAAAGAGACTGTAGACGTGCAGTAGAACAGACTCTAGACAATTATTAGAAAAGACTGTAGACATCCAGTAGAACAGACTGTAGATGTGCATTAGAGGAAACTGTAGACGTTTATTAAAAGAGACTATAGTCGTGCAGTAGAACAGACTGTAGACATACAATAGAACAAACTGTAGTGGTGCAGTTGAACAGATTGTAGACGTGCAGTTGAACAGACTTCATAGCAGCAGTAGTACAGACTGTAGAATGGCTTTAGAACTGACTGTAGACGACCATTAGAACAGACTGTACATGTGCAGTAGAAGAGATTGTAGATGTGCAGTAGAACAGACTGTGGAGCCGCAGTAGTACACACTCTAGACTGGCATTAGAACAGACTGTAGACTTGCAGTAGAACAGACTGACAATGCTTCAGAGGAATAGACTTTAGTGGTGCAGTAGTTCAGACTGTAGACGAGCATTAGAACAGACTTTATATTAGTATTAGAAAACTCTCTAGACATGCTTTAGAACAGACTGTAGAGGTGCAGTAGTACAGACTGTAGATGTGCAGTAGAACAGACTGTAGACGTTCATTATAACATGACTGTATAGGGCGTCAGTGGTAGAGCGGTCGTCTTTCAACCGGAAGGTAGTGTGTTCGATTCCCTCTCTCCCCACAATTCATTCTGTCGTTGTGTCCTTGGGCAAGACACTTAACCCACCTTGCCTCGTATGAATGTTTAAGAATGTTCAGTGAATGTATGTGGTGATGGTCAAAGAGGCCTTAGGGTCAAAATGGCTGCCACGTCTCTGTCAGTCTGCCCTAGGGCATCTGTGGCTACAGTTGTAGTTACCATCACCAGTGTGTGACTGTGTATGAATGAATAATGGACGGCTTGTGGGCGCTTTGAGTCCCTTGGTCCCTTGGGAGAAAAGCGCAATATAAATCCAATCCATTAACTGTAGACCTGCAGTAGAACAGACCGTAGATGAGCAGTAGTACAAACATTAGACTTGCATTAGAAAAGACTGTAGATGTGCATTAGAACAGACTTTAAAAGTGCAGTAGTATAGACTGTAGATATGCAGTAGAACAGACTGTAGAAGTTTATCAGAACAGACTGTAGACGTGCAGAAGAACAGACTGTAGGTGAGCAGTAGTACAAAATGTAGACTTTCATTAGAACAGACTGTAGATGTGCATTAGAACAGACTGTATATGAGCAGTAAAACAGACTGTAGAGGTGCAGTAGAACAGACTGCAGTAGAGCAGAAGTACAGACTGTAGACTTGCATTAGAAATGACTGTAAACATCCAGTAAAACAGACTGACAATGTGCAGAAGAATAGACTAGGTGCAGTACTACAGACTGTACATGAGCATTAGAACAGACTGTATATGAGTATTAGAAAACACTGTAGACATGCTTTAGAACAGACTCTAGAGGTGCAGTTTAACAGATTGTGGACGAGCATTAGAACAGACTGTATATGAGTATTAGAAAACACTCTAGACATGCTTTAGAACAGACTGTAGAAGAGCAGTAGTTCAGACTGTAGACAAGCATTAGAACAAACTGTATATTTGAATTAGAAAACACTATAGACATGCTTTAGAACAGACTGTAGAGGTGCAGTTTAACAGACTGTAGACGAGCATTAGAACAGACTGTATTTGAGTATAAGAAAACACTCTAGACATGCTTTGGAACAGACTGTAGAGGTGCAGTAATACAGACTGTAGACGAGCATTAGAACAGTCTGTAGAAGTGCAGTATTACAGACTGTAGATGTGCAGTAGAACAGACTGTAGACATTTATTAGAAGAGATTTTAGACCTGCAGTAGAACAGACCGTAGATGAGCAGTAGTAAAGACTGTAGACTTGCATTAGAACAGACTGTAGATGTGCATTAGAACAGACTGTAGATGTGCAGTAAAAAGACTGTAGAAGTGCAGTAGTACAGACTGTAAATGTGCAGAACAGACTGTAGACGTTTATTAAAACAGATTGTAGACGTGGAGTAGAACAGACCGTACATGAGCAGTAGTACAACTTGTAGACTTGCATTGGAACAGACTGTAGATGTGCATTAGAACAGACTGTAGATGTGCAGTAAAACAGACTGTAGACATGCAGTAGAACAGACTGCAGTAGAGCAATAGAACAGACTGTAAACTGGCATTAGAACAGACTGTAGAGGTGCAGTTGAACATACTGTAGACTTGCAGTTAAACAGACTTCAGAGCAGCAGTAGTACAGACACTAGATTGGCTTTAGAAATGACTGTAGATGAGCATTAAAAAGACTGTAAACGTCCAGTAGAACAGACTGACAATGTGCAGAAGAATAGACTGTAGAGATGGAGTAGTACAGACTGTAGACGAGCATTAGAACAGACTGTATATAAGTATTACAAAACACTCTAGACATGCTTTAGAACAGACTGTAGAGGTGCAGTAATACAGACTGTAGACGAGCATTAGAACAGACTGTAGAGGTGCAGTTGAACAGACTGTAGACTTGCAGTTGAACAGACTGTAAACATTTATTAGAAGAGATTTTAGACCTGCAGTAGAACAGACCGTAGATGAGCAGTAGTAAAGACTGTAGACTTGCATTAGAAGAGACTGTATATGTGCATTAAAACAGACTTTAGAAGTGCAGTAGTAGAGACTGTAGACGTGCAGTAGAACAGACTGTAGATGAGCAGTAGTATAGACTGTAGACTTGCATTAGAACAGACTGTAGATGTGCAGTAGAACAGACTGTAGATATGCAGTAAAAAGACTGTAGAAGTGCAATAGAACAGACTTCAGTAGAGCAGAGGTACAGACTGTAAAATGGCATTAGAACAGACTGTAGACTTGGAGTTGAACAGACTTCAGAGCAGCAGCAGTAGTACAGACTCTAGTTTGGCTTTAGAACTGACTGTAGACGAGCATTAGAACAGACTGTAAACGCCCAGTAGAACAGACTGTAGATGTGCATTAGAACAGACTGTAGACGTGCAATAATAGAACAGACTGTAGACGAGCATTAGAACAGATTGTAGACGTCCAGTAGAACAGTCTGTATTTGTGCAGTTTTACAGACTAAAGACCTGCATTAGAGCAGACTGTGGACGAGCATTAGAACAGACAATAGACATGCATAAGAACATAATGTAGTTGTGAAGTAGAACAAATTGTAGAGATGCAGTAGTACAGAATGTCGACAATTATCACAACAGTTTATAGTAGACAAAGAGTAGAACAGACTGTGGACTTGCATTAGAACAGACTGTAGATGTGCAGTAAACAAACTGTAGATGTGCAGTAGAACAGACTGACGATGTGCAGAAGAATAGACTGTAGAGGGCAATAGTTGAGACTTTACACGAGCATTAGAACAGACTGTACATGAGTATTAGAAAAGACTGTAGACATGTTTTAGAACAGACTGTAGAGTTCCACTAGTACAGACTCTAGACGACCATCAGAACAAACTGTAGATGTGCAGTAGAAGAGACTGTAGAGGTGCAGTAGTACAGAAAGTTGACAATTATGAAAAGAGACTGTAGACGTGCAGTAGAACAGACTCTAGACAATTATTAGAAAAGACTGTAGACATCCAGTAGAACAGACTGTAGATGTGCATTAGAGGAAACTGTAGACGTTTATTAAAAGAGACTATAGTCGTGCAGTAGAACAGACTGTAGACATACAATAGAACAAACTGTAGTGGTGCAGTTGAACAGATTGTAGACGTGCAGTTGAACAGACTTCATAGCAGCAGTAGTACAGACTGTAGAATGGCTTTAGAACTGACTGTAGACGACCATTAGAACAGACTGTACATGTGCAGTAGAAGAGATTGTAGATGTGCAGTAGAACAGACTGTGGAGCCGCAGTAGTACACACTCTAGACTGGCATTAGAACAGACTGTAGACTTGCAGTAGAACAGACTGACAATGCTTCAGAGGAATAGACTTTAGTGGTGCAGTAGTTCAGACTGTAGAGAGCATTAGAACAGACTTTATATTAGTATTAGAAAACTCTCTAGACATGCTTTAGAACAGACTGTAGAGGTGCAGTAGTACAGACTGTAGATGTGCAGTAGAACAGACTGTAGGCGTTCATTATAACAGACTGTATAGGGCGTCAGTGGTAGAGCGGTCGTCTTTCAACAGGAAGGTAGTGTGTTCGATTCCGCTCTCCCCACAATTCATTCTGTCGTTGTGTCCTTGGGCAAGACACTTAACCCACCTTGCCTCGTATGAATGTTTAAGAATGTTCAGTGAATGTATGTGGTGATGGTCAAAGAGGCCTTAGGGTCAAAATGGCTGCCACGTCTCTGTCAGTCTGCCCTAGGGCATCTGTGGCTACAGTTGTAGTTACCATCACCAGTGTGTGACTGTGTATGAATGAATAATGGAGCGGCTTGTGGGCGCTTTGAGTCCCTTGGTCCCTTGGGAGAAAAGCGCAATATAAATCAATCCATTAACTGTAGACCTGCAGTAGAACAGACCGTAGATGAGCAGTAGTACAAACATTAGACTTGCATTAGAAAAGACTGTAGATGTGCATTAGAACAGACTTTAAAAGTGCAGTAGTATAGACTGTAGATATGCAGTAGAACAGACTGTAGAAGTTTATCAGAACAGACTGTAGACGTGCAGAAGAACAGACTGTAGGTGAGCAGTAGTACAAAATGTAGACTTTCATTAGAACAGACTGTAGATGTGCATTAGAACAGACTGTATATGAGCAGTAAAACAGACTGTAGAGGTGCAGTAGAACAGACTGCAGTAGAGCAGAAGTACAGACTGTAGACTTGCATTAGAAATGACTGTAAACATCCAGTAAAACAGACTGACAATGTGCAGAAGAATAGACTAGGTGCAGTACTACAGACTGTACATGAGCATTAGAACAGACTGTATATGAGTATTAGAAAACACTGTAGACATGCTTTAGAACAGACTCTAGAGGTGCAGTTTAACAGATTGTGGACGAGCATTAGAACAGACTGTATATGAGTATTAGAAAACACTCTAGACATGCTTTAGAACAGACTGTAGAAGAGCAGTAGTTCAGACTGTAGACAAGCATTAGAACAAACTGTATATTTGAATTAGAAAACACTATAGACATGCTTTAGAACAGACTGTAGAGGTGCAGTTTAACAGACTGTAGACGAGCATTAGAACAGACTGTATTTGAGTATAAGAAAACACTCTAGACATGCTTTGGAACAGACTGTAGAGGTGCAGTAATACAGACTGTAGACGAGCATTAGAACAGTCTGTAGAAGTGCAGTATTACAGACTGTAGATGTGCAGTAGAACAGACTGTAGACATTTATTAGAAGAGATTTTAGACCTGCAGTAGAACAGACCGTAGATGAGCAGTAGTAAAGACTGTAGACTTGCATTAGAACAGACTGTAGATGTGCATTAGAACAGACTGTAGATGTGCAGTAAAAAGACTGTAGAAGTGCAATAGAACAGACTGCAGTAGAGCAGAGGTACAGACTGTAAAATGGCATTAGACCAGACTGTAGAAGTGCAGTTGAACAGACTGTAGACTTGCAGTTAAACAGACTTCAGAGCAGCAGTAGTACAGATTCTAGATTGGCTTTAGAACTGACTGTAGACGCCCAGTAGAACAGACTGTAGATGTGCATTAGAACAGACTGTAGATGTGCATTAGAAGAGACTGTAGACCTTTAATAAAACCAACTAGAGTCGTGCAGTAGAACAGACTGTAGAAGAGCAGTAGAAGAGACGGTGGACTTGCAGTTGAACAGACTGTAGATGTGCATTAGAACAGACTGTAGATGTGCAGTAGAACAGAATTTAGACTTGCAGTAGAACAGACTGTAGAGCAGCAGTAGTACAGACTCTAGACTGGCATTAGAACAGACTGTAGACCTGCAGTAGAACAGACTGTAGAGGAGAAGTAGAACAAACTGTAGAGGTGGAGTAGTAAAGACTTTTATTGGGCATTAGAACAGACTGTATTCGAGCAATAGAACAGACTATAGATGTGCAGTAGTACAGACTGCATTAGAACAGACTGTGGACGAGTATTTGAAGAGACTATATACGTGTATAGAACAGACTGTAGATGTCCAGTAAAACAGACTAATGATGCTGCAGAAGAATAAAATTTAAAGGTCCGTTAGTAGAGACTGTAGGCGAGCATTAGAACAGACTGTGTATGAGTATTAGAATAGACTGTAGACATGCTTTAGAACAGACTGTAGAGGTGCAGTAGTACAGACTGTAGATGTGCATTAGAAGAGACTGTAGACCTTTAATAAAACCGACTAGAGTAGTGCAGTAGAACAGACTGCAGAAGAGCAGTAGAAGAGACAGTGGACTTGCAGTTGAACAGACTGTAGATGTGCATTAGAACAGACTGTAGATGTGCAGTAGAACAGAATGTAGACTTGCAGTAGAACAGACTGTAGAGCAGCAGTAGTACAGACTTTAGACTGGCATTAGAACAGACTGTAGACCTGCAGTAGAACAGACTGTAGAGGAGAAGTAGAACAAACTGTAGAGGTGGAGTAGTAAAGACTTTTATTGGGCATTAGAACAGACTGTATTCGAGCAATAGAACAGACTATAGATGTGCAGTAGTACAGACTGCATTAGAACAGACTGTGGACGAGTATTTGAAGAGACTATATACGTGTATAGAACAGACTGTAGATGTCAGTAAAACAGACTAATGATGTTGCAGAAGAATAAAATTTAAAGGTCCGTTAGTAGAGACTGTAGACGAGCATTAGAACAGACTGTGTATGAGTATTAGAATAGACTGTAGACATGCTTTAGAACAGACTGTAGAGGTGCAGTAGTACAGACTGTACACGAGCAGTAGTACAGACTGTAGACTTGCATTAGAACAGACTGTAGATGTGCATTAGAACAGAATGTAGACATACAATAGAACAGACGTAGAGGTGCAGTTTAACAGACTACAGACATGCAGTTGAACAGACTTCAGAGCAGCAGTAGAACAAACTCTAGACTGGCTTTAGAACAGACTGTAGACGTGCAGTAGAACAGACTGTATATGAGCAGTAAAACAGACTGTAGATGTACATTAGAACAGACTGTAGAAGTGCAGTAGTACAGACTATAGATGTGCAGTAGAACAGACTGTAGACGTTTATTACAACAGACTGTAGACCTGCAGTAGAACAGACCGTAAATGAGCAGTAGTACAGACTGTAGACTTGCATTAGAACAGACTGTAGATGTGCATTAGAAACAGACTTTAGAAGTGCAGTAGTTGAGACTGTAGATGTGCAGTAGTACAGACTGTAGACGAGCATTAGAACAGACTGTATATGAGTATTAGAAAATACTGTAGACATGCTTTAGAACAGATTGTAGAGGTGCAGTAATACAGACTGCAGATGAGCATTAGAACAGATTTTAGAAGTGCAGTAGTACAGACTGTAGATGAGCAGTAGCACAGACTGTAGACTTGCATTAGAACAGACTGTTGATGAGCATTAGAATAGACTTTAGAAGTACAGTAGTAATGACTGTAGAAATGCAGTAGAATAGACTATAGACGTTTATAAAAAGACTGTAGACGTGCAGTAGAACAAAATGCGGTAGAGCAGAGGTACAGACTGTAAAGTAGCATTATAAGAGACTGTAGACGTACAATAGAACAGACTGTAGGCAGCGTTAGAACAGACTGTATCGTCCATTAGAACAGACTGTAGATGTGCATTAGAAAAGACTGACGATGTGCAGAATAATAGACTGTAGAGGTGCAGTTGTTAAAACTTTACACGAGCATTAGAACAGACTGTACATTAGTATTAGAAAAGACTGTAGACATGCTTTACAACAGACTGTAGAGGTGAAGTAGTACAGACTGTAGACAACCACTAGAACAAACTGTAGATGTGCGGTAGAAGAGACTGTAGAGGTGCTGTGGTACAGAATGTTGACTATTATTAGAAGAGACTGTAGGCATGCAGTAGAACAGAATCTAGACAATTATTAGAACAGACTGTAGACTTCCACAAGCACACACTGTAGATGTGCATTAGAAAAGACTGTAGACATTTATTAATACAGACTATAGTCGTGCAGTAGAACAGACTGTAGAAGTGCAGTAGAATAGACTGCAGTAGAGCAGTTGTACAGACTGTAGATGTGTAGTAGAACAGACTGTAGACGTTTCTCAGAACAGACTGTAGACGTGCAATAGAACAGACTGTAGATGAGCAGTAGTACAGACTGTAGACTTGCATTAGAATAGACTGTAGATGTGCATTAGAACAGACTGTAGACGTGCAGTTGAACAGACTATAGATGTGCATTTGAACTGATGTCAGAGCAGCAGTTGTACAGACTCTAGATTGGCTTTAGAACAGACTGTAGATGAGCTTTAGAACAGGCTGTAAACGTCCAGTAGAACAGACTGACAATTAGAACAGATTGTAGATATGCAGTAAAACAGACTGTAGACGTGCAGGTGAACAGAAATCAGAGCAGCAGTAGTACAGACTCTAGAATTACCTTAGAACAGATTGTAAACGAGCAATAGAAATGACTGTAAACGTCCGTAGAACAAACTGACAATGTGCAAAAGAATAGACTCTAGAGCTGCAGTAGTACAGACTGTAGATGAGCAAATGAACAGACTGTATATGAGTTTTAGAAAACACTGTAGACATGCATTTATAAAAGACTGTAGAGGTGCAGTAATACAGACTGTAGACAAGCATTAGAACAGACTGTAGAAGTGCAGTAGTACAGACTGTAGAGGTGCAGTTGAACAGACTGTAGGCGTGCAGTTGAACAGACTTCAGAGCAGAATTAGTACAGACTGTAGATTGTATAACAGACTGACAATTAGAACAGATTGTAGATGTGCAGTAAAAATGGCTGTAGACATGCAGTAGAATAGAATGCAGTAGAGCAATAGTACAGACTGTAAAATGGCATTAGATCAGACTGTAGACATGCAGTAGAACAGACTGTAGAGGTGCAGTTGTACAGACTGTAGATGAGCATTAGAACAGACTGTTGATGTGCAGTAGAAAAGACTGTAGACGTACAATAGAACAGACTGTAGATGAGCATTAGAACAGAATGTAGGCGTCCATTAGAACAGACTGTAGATGTGCAGTAGTAAAGACTAAAGACCTGCATAAGAATAGACTGTGGACGAGCATTAGAACAGACTGTAGATGTGCTTTAGTACAGACTGTAGAGGTGCAGTAATACAGACAGTAGACGAGCATTAGAAGTGACAGTAGAAGGGCAATAATAAATGTCGACATTCTGTACTACTGCACCTCAATAGTCTTTTCTACTGCACATCTACAGTCTGAAGTACTGCACTTCTACAGTCTGTTTTAATGCTTGTCTACAATCTATACAACTGCATCTCTACAGTCTGTTCTAAAGCATTTCTACAGTGTTTTCTAATACTCATATAGAGTATGTTCTAATGCTCATCTACAGTCTGTAGTAATGCACCTCTAGAGTCTATTCTTCTGCACATTGTCTGTTCTACTGGACGTTTACAGTAATTTCTAATGCTTGTCTACAGTCTGTTCTACTGCACAACTATTGTCTATTTTAATAATTGTCTACAGTCTCTTCTAATGCACATCTACAGTCTGTTCTAATGCACATCTACAGTCTGTTCAACTGCACCTCTACAGTCTGTTCTATTGCACGCCTACAGTCTGTTCTACTGCACGACTATAGTCTATTTTTAATAAACGTCTACAGTCTTTTCTAAAGCACATCTACAGTCTGTCCGACTGCAGGTATACAGTCTGTTCTAATAAACGTCTACATTCTGTTCTACTGCACATCTACAGTCTGTACTACTGCACTTCTACAGTCTGTATAATGCCTCGTTTGCAGTCTGTATTACTGCACCTCAACAGTTTGTTCTACTGCACATCTACAGTCTGTTCTACTGCATGTCTACAGTCTGTTCTAATGCCAGTTTACAGTCTTTACTACTGCTCTACTGCAGTTTATTTTACTGCACGTCTACAGTCTGTTTTTCTGCACATCTACAATCTGTTCTAATTGTTAGTCTGTTCTACTGGACTTTACAGTCTGTTCTAATGCTCGCCCACCGCCTGTTCTAATGCAGGTCTTTAGTGTGTTCTACTGCTCGTCTACAGTCTGTTCTATTGTACGTCTTTAGTCTGTTCCAATGCACATCTACAGTCTGTTCAACTGCACGTCTACTGTCTGTTCAACTGCATCTCAACAGTCTGTTCTAATGCCAGTTTACAGTCTGTACCTCTGCTCTACTGCAGTCTGTTCTACTGCACGTTTACAGTCTGTTTTACTGCACATCTACTGTTATGTCAATTCAAGGTACAAGTTGTCCTGAGCACTCAGCCTATTTTTACTCAAATTACTAAGAGCACTCCCAAACTGCAGGGGCAACCACGCATCAAAAGGTTATGGAACCAACTTCCAGGAAGTGCTCTTGGGACCATAATTACCAGCGCACACACAGAGTGCATGGCAGTTGAAATGTTTGGTAAAAGCTCAGTTGGCCATCTCACTTGTTCCTGAGGAAAAGAAACTTTGACCACAGCTCCTGATTATCCAAGGACACAACTGGTAGGACAAAAGTGGACTGTGTGTTTGTTTGTGTTGAGTTAAGACTTTTGTATGATTTTGTTTGCTTGGTTGTAATGTCCAATTTAAATCAAATAGTGAATACTTTATGTGAACATTACTCTAAGCATGTGTATTGTTTAAATTATATAAGTTTAATTAGAGACCATAGGTTAATTAAAATGACTGTTTGGTTTGACATTTACTATTTGAGGAAGTGGTATTGAGTTATTTGTGATTTATTTGCAACTAATTTCTGCTTTGGTTTGTATATTTTAAAGGTTATCAACCTATTCTGTTCCACCCGATCATCTTTAGGAAAAAAAGAAAAAGAAAGAACAGTTTTGAGTTGTCCTTTGCATTCATCAGAGATAAAGCAGTTTTCAAGTTTGGGCAGAGCTGTAGTCAGTTAAAAACACACAGAACTTGACATCTACAGTCTGTTCTAATGCAAGTCTACAGTCTGTACTACTGCTCATCTACAGTTTGTTTTACTGCACATCTACAGTCTGTACAACTGCACCTCTACAGTCTGTTCTAATGCCAGTTTACATTCTGTACTATTGCTCTAATGCAGTCTGTTCTACTGCATAACTACGGTCTGTTTTACTGCACATCTACAGTCTGTTCTAATGCACATCTACAGTCTTTTCTAATGCATGTCTACAGTCTGTTCTACTGCATGTTTACAGTCTGTTCTACAGCGCATCTTAAGTCTGTTCTACTGCACGCGTCTTCAGTCTGCTCTATTGCAAGTCTACAGTCTGTTTTACTGCACATCTACAGTCTGTTCTAATGCACATATACAGTCTGTTCCTATGCAAGTATACAGTATGTACTACTGCTCAACTACAGTCTGTTCTACTGCACGTCTACAGTCTGTTCTACTGCACCTCTGTGTCTGTGGTTTTACTACTTCTTTCCGCTAGGCGATA
>JALDNG010002275.1:0-40489 GCA_024349245.1 Neodontobutis hainanensis | reverse complement strand
ATGCTCGATGGCCAGTAAAAGGGGCCTTACAGTGCTACCATTGCTATTCATCCGCTCTACAAAAGGAGGATGTGGGGTGTACAATTGCGATCTGCACTTTTGTCACCAGATTTCATCAAAAACTTTGCCTTATTGCATATATTTTAAACAAATTTTTTCATTCATCTATATCCCAATGATAATAAATAAATGTTCCTTATTTCCTATGAGAAATGACACTTTGCACATTTGGGTTTGATTGATAAAACATACTAGAGACCAACATACACTTTTTTACTGTTTCATAACTATTTTCTAATATAATACTTTTAAATGTTATTGCAGTCTGCTGATCGATCTTATTAAATATAGACATATGTATTTATCTCAACAAAACAATACATCCACTTTGACATAATGTGAACACCATCACTTTGTCTGTGTGGTGAAGGATGGGACGGATATTGGACATTTTAACCTGAACACGCAGCCTTTATAATGTTTTAAAGCTCAACATGATCCTCCAGATATATCTATAGTAATTTATTTGATAACAATGCTGCAGATACATAAGATATGACCATGCACCTTTACTGCCCTCAATTTTGTCTCCCAGGCAGAACTCCAGTTTGTATTTTTCTCATGTGGTACTTGTTATCTTGTGCGACCCAGAACTCCAGAGTAGAATGTTTTTCTGCCACTGGCACCTCACGCTGAACAGTTTTATTACTTCCATAAATTTTACATGATTCCCATCACTGGCTGTGTGTCTGCAGCTCACTCTGATACTGTCTCTGCGCTGCCTCACTTTGATTATCAGGTGTTTTAGTGTGTGAGACCTCATCATATCATATTGCAATCATCAACACTTGATCAAGAGGTTTTTAGTCAGAAGTTATTATATAGCTTTTGAAATATGACTTTTTCTTGCTTTGATGTTAAATTTAAACACATGACATTTTAGTCACACTTTTTGTCTAATCTGAGAAATCTAAAAAAAGGCACTTCTTTTCTCAAATCTGGACCAAAACACGCCTAATGCTCTGACATAACCACTCTAGTCTCCATTGGGTTTTATGTTTCATTTTCTCCTTCGACATATAACAAACCTTGAACATACCAAAACAAAGTATGTGACTGTTGCTGATTTAAATGTTGACAGCGGAAAGTCTATATCTTACATATTGTATAATAATAACTTGATATTGATATTTCCTATTCATTTCCTATTCATTTAGCTGACGCTTTTATCCAAAGCGACTTACATTGTTCTACAGTAATTACCAGTGTTACAGCCACTGGAGGCAAGGTGGGTTAAGTGTCTTGCCCAAGGACACAACGACAGTATGAACTGTGGGGAGAGTGGGAATCGAACCACCTACCTTCCGGTTGAAAGACGACTGCTCTACCCACTGAGCTACTGCCGCCCTATTTGATATTTTTCAGAATTAAGAGGCTTAGTCAGACACTTTTTTGAATACCCCTATCAGTAATGAGACTGAAACAAAATTAAGTGCAGGAGAATCTTCTCAATATGGTACCTAGTCATCTTCCCTCTGGTGCCTCTCTTCCTGGAGAACATACTGAAATATGATACAGAAACATTATTATATACTTCAAACCACACACACACAAACAGCTCCGTAAATATAATTTTAAAGGAGTTTTCAATGCTTTATGATTTACACTTAGGAAAATAGTATGTGTATTTCTGCCGCAGGGACTCATGTCTCATTGGGAATAAGCCACTGTCTAAGAGACATTGTGCTGTGGGTTGCAGCTCACAGTGAGTCTGAATGAACTTAAAGAAACAACTTCCTGATTAAGTATAAAACTGAGCATTAACTAAATTCATTACTATTGTTTAGTTACCTCATATTTTTGTAATATATATTGTAAATTGCATCAAGGATTTTAAAAGATGAGAATGTTGTCTAAATTGGGAGCTTTAGCCAATCACATGTGCACATAGAGTTGCAGACACTGATCGACTATCACTCTCAAAATAATGATGTATGATGCATACATTTACCAGTAAACTGTATTATATACAATTAAACATTATATAAATCTGTAACGTCTTCGGTCATAAAAGTCACAGTGTTTACTATAGGAAGGTAACTATAATGTAGTGGTCCTGTTTTTTTATTTTTTTTTTTTTTTTTTTTTATGCAAATCCATCATATACTCCATATATGTGCCTTTTAGCTCTTTGACTTGATGCTTGCCCCTTTCTCCTTCAGCTTCTCACATACTCTCTTCATTAAAAGCAGTTTAAGGCTGTTATCTAAAGTGCTTTGTGTGGAACAGGGTCAGGGAAAGAGTGAGTTAACTGAAGGGTAAAGGTGTCACTGCTGATGGAATAATACGTGTGAAGAGGAGCATGTAATGGACAATTATGATCGGTATACTGCCATGGCACATGGAATATGCTCTTTAGAAGTCATGAAATACTTGTGTGGAATATTAAGGGAACTGCTGTTGTTTAAGACATATACTAATACTACTACTAAGACAATAGATATGTCAGATATGTGGCATATGTTTGCTTGGAGTCCAATCTGATCCAGCTTTATATAATCTGTATTACTTAATCCAGTATCAGAGAGCACAGTTGCAGATTTGCAGCTCGTTCTAAACAATTTTGTAGTTGGTAGGTGCTGTAGGTGTTCTTACCTGTATGTAGACAAAGACTACACATTCTAATCCTGCCCCCTTCGCTCTTGCTGCCAATTCCACCAAATGACACGCAGGGTACATCGTTAAGAGTCCAGATTAAAAATAAATTTGTATGGTTGATTTTGCACACAAATATATCATAGATTAGAACTGTTTACCATCCTAAATGCTTGTTAACAAACTTAATGATATTGTACATGGTCTTGTTCTATTTAAATATTTAAACTGATGAATCTCAAATTCTGATAAAACGTTTGAACAGCAAAGACACAGATGGAATGCTTTGAGATGTACATTGGCTGATGTCAGTAACCAGACTTTCAATGGCCCAGAGAGACGGAAAGGTATCAAGAGGCTGGACTTGAGTCGGCGCAGGTATCAAGAGGCTGGATTTATATGCGTCATGTGTTGATTTTTAACCAATCACAGGGCTTTCCTCCAGTACAGCGGCAATTATTATTATCATTAAATTCTACATCCCAAACAAACATCCCAAAACATCATAACGTCCTGCTCTCCCCCGCATACTGTCGTTGTGTCCTTGGGCAAGACACTTAACCTACATTGCCTCTAGTGAAGTGAGCTCCTCCCCCTATCTCTAAGGGAGCACCCAACCACCCTGGAAACTATTGGGAAACTAATTTTGTCCGCCTGCATCCAAAGTCTTATCTGTCTGCATAGGTGAGAGTAGGAACGTCGATTGACCAGTAAATCGAGCGCTTTGCCTTCACCACGACAGACCAGTACATCGACTGCATCACTACAGAAGCTGCACCAATCCATCGGTTAACCTCCCCCTCCATCCTTTCCTCACTCAACAAGACAAGACCCCAAGATACTTGAATTTCCTCCACTTGAGGCAGTAATTCTTATAATCTTATGAATAATAATACAAAATACAACCTGCAAAATGAGAAATAAAAAAACCTATGGCTGATTTTAATTGCTGTAATTATTGCCTAACTTGTCAACTTTACTAAACACAGAAAAAAAGCTATTTACTTTATTTTTAATCACTGAACTTTGCCATACTTTTGTATAGCATGTAAATACTAATTGTGTAAAAAGTATAAATTAGATTGTGCAGACAGACTTCAAAACTAAGCCCAGTCTTAAATGGAGAATGGTGTGCATTTATATAGTGTATGTTTGTACCTCACTGTACTAAAGCACTTTACTTGATGCCTCCATTCACACACACACACACACACACACACACACACACACACACACACACACACACACACACACACACACACACACACACACACACACACACACGCTCACGCTTATGCGCACGCGCACACACACACGCTCTCTAAAAACTGTCTCTAAACAGGGGATCAGATGGGTTTTTAGGGCAATTCCCCTCGATTTGAGGGACCCCATACCATAGGAGTTACCAGGGATTTTAGGGGTTTCGCAGAACTAACTGTGACCCAGTGGTGAAGTAGAGCTTATGCAGGTAATTTATTTACTAAGTATTATTTGTTTATTTTTCAGTGCAACAGTGTATGTTAATAAACATTTATACAAATGGCCCCCAGCCAGATGATAATAGACATCCTGAAAGCATTTTTCCATATTATTAAAGTTCAATTTTGTAAAGAAAACAACACACCAATACATTAACACTTAAATCACTCAAATATAAATAACTATATCATAGAAAAATAGCTTTTAGTAATTACATTTTTGGGATTCAGTTAACCATCAATTATCTGAGTCTGCAGTCCACCTCCACCTCAAAGAGAAAAGGCATTCCTTTAAGGACAGCAATTTTGTTCAGAGAGGCCAGATGGTTTAAGAGAGAGAGGTGAAGGAAGCCATTTTTGTAAAAATGGAAAAGCCCTCTTTGAACAGAGGAGGTGGCCTCAGATTTATGTTGCATAGTATTTATAACAGTGTTAAATCAAAACAGTTTCACTCTAAAACAACAAACGCAGCACCTGTTCCACATGCCTTTGTTTTAACCTTTTCTTTTCTTGATGATCTGGATGACTGAGAACCTTTTCAGACACCCTAAAAGCTTTGAACTGGTAGGGGCCAGGTTGCATATTGACTTGAATGTTATCCAAATTTGTATTTCAGGGTGTGTGTCCCAGACAAACATTACCCACATTATCAGTTATCTGTCATGCGAGCTTGTGTAGTGTAGCCTGTAAAATGTGGACTATTTTTCACTGCTGTGCCCACCGCTCCAGGGGCCAGGTCTAGTGGTAGTGGGCCAAGAAAACTCTGCCCCAGACCTGCCAATCATTCATTGGTTTTGCTTTTTTTTTTTAAACATGCCCTTAAAGCTTTTGAACATGCCCTTAAATTCAATTTGTTATATCTTCCGTCACCTTTTTCCGAAGATGGTGAAAATCTGGCCCCTGATCAAAAGACAGAAAATATCAGCCACAACTCAACAAGAGCTATGTGCAAATTAAGCTTTGATCTTGCTTTTTGCCCAAACCTGGTGGAACTTTTTGGTTTAAAAAAAATGTGGTGTAGTCCTCCTCCAGACACTCTGTGACAGACAAATATTACACACATTTGTAGCAGTCTAGCCGTAGTGTTTCAAGGCAGCAGGGTGAGAAATTGAGAAATTGTCCTCTCTTCAGGGCCTCGCACAAGTCCCGGGAATATGATTTATTTCAAATCAGCCTTTTTTGGTCAGAGATCAGGTTTTAGAAAATGTGCTTGATGTGCGTTCTCTCGGCTGTGTTTTATTCATTCTCTGGCCGTGCTTCTTTACGATTCCCTCACACTCTGTCCGTCACCCCCCTTTCCACCACCACCACCACCACAGCCGGAGTTACGGCTCAAGAATTGCTCAGAATGGATTTCACTTGTTCTTGCACTTGAATGGGGTTGTGCTTTGATGAGCCCTGTGGTTCTTTGGGACACAGATGTCTTCTTGTTCTGAAAGAGTAAACCTTTGTGGTGTATTGATGCTGGTCATATGTGAAATACACACAAAATTATATCAATTATATCATGGCAATTAATGCCATTCTCTTCCTCTCAGCATCAGCATATCTCAGCATATTAAAACAAGTGATTCCCAATAATAACACCAGCTGTATATTCACTTATCAAATTTCCTTTCTGAATCTAACTTTAATCTAAGAGTTGACTCTAATTTAAACATTCAATTAAAATAAATTTTACTGAAGAATTCATACTTTGATCTCAGAATTCCTAACACTTATTTTTACAGTGCTGTCCTTCAAAGTTCAGAATGCAGTATCTGCGGTAACTCAGTTATAAATTAAAATAAAAGTTTTTATGCTGTCCCACCAATGACGTTAAGGTTTATTAGTGATACTGTAATAAGGTAATACCAGGTCAGAAATACATTTCTTTGAAATAATAACATAACCCTTAGAATGCAGCTGAATTGCTCTTGACTTCTGGATGTTCTTCAAAACCGATTTACTTTGCAAAATCACAGTCAAAGTCATCAACAAGTATTGACAGAAAAACGAAGAATGTTTCACCGCCTGGTTATTTTGTAATAAAAGAAATAAAATCATCATCATTTTAGAAGTGGCAACACAGACAATTTGCTGGACATTATTAAGCCAATCATTTTTTTGCATTACATTAAAAATTCACAAATTGTTGTTTTGTAAAATCAAGCGATTTTCCTTTCCGTTAGTATATTTCTTTTTAAGCAATTCTGAGCAATGAAGCCCATGGCAACTTGTTCCTGTCCTCTCTGACAATTTCCACAGTTCATAATCATAGGTGTACTGTGGTGGTATTATTATTGTTATTGTGGCCTGTATATTGTGAGGTCCTCTGAATATATTTTCATCTGAAAGAATCTGTGCAAATCGGAGACTGGGCTGAGGTTATTGAAGAATTGTGTTCATGGAAAGTTAAGAGAAGTAAAGCTGCTGAATGTGATCAAATCTATTACAGATGACTCTTAGTTATTTGAAATATTTGTAATGTTTAGTTAACAACCTATTCCACACAAGCTATATACTATGTGACTATGCTCACATTGACCTCAACTTTATTTATTTATTTATAAAATACACTGTTGCTGGTGCTAAACGTCACACAAAGCCTGCCTTCTACAACAGTCAGAGTCTTTATGTGTACTTACAATGTAAAAAGTACTTTTACTATGTAAGTTTTTTGTAGTGAATGGCAAACATACAGAACAGAAATCTGAAACTTTTGTTTTGAATTTGTCATATGAATCAAAATAATTCAGTTTCAGTGATCCATTTTCTACAGGCTTGCATGGTTATATCATACCAGATCATTCAACATATTGTGGGTTATCTATGTTTGCACACATACTTCTGAGTATTAATGCACAAGACTTCTTCATACGTTTGCCTTGTCTCTGCTGGAGCCCCACTGTCCTGGGACATCTCCTCTGGCAGCACCAATGTTTACTGCTGAGGGGATTACATTGGCTTCATGTTTATTTGAGCAGAAAACTGAACGCTGCTGTGTTCCACTGCCAGAGCTAAACAGTTTATCATTTCTGTCAATAGCTGACTTCTCTGTAGCTTTGTTTCGGGCCAATGTTTGCGTGAACTCTATTTAAACCTATGATCATCATTTTCAATTACACTAAGCACTGTTTTCTTTGAGCTGTTTTAGATTTAGCCAAAGTCAGTGGCGCACATCATTTTTTATTGTCATTCCCAGTCTTTGGGTTTTGTTCTGTCTGCTTTCTCACCTCTTGAACTCTCTCCGTTGCCTTGTGTCTTCTTTTTTTCTTTAAGTGCTATTGGCAAACTGAATGTGAGAGTGTATGAATGTGCATTTCATCCTGCCTGTGTCCTTTGTATGCCTCTGTTGGCTGCCTATAAATCAATATGGTATGAGCAGCAGGGTGACCCATGGTGCTAACAAACCTGTGATTTCTTTATTATTGCGCCACTAAAAGCCACTTTTGTTAAGACCGCTGTCTCTAGAGCTGTAGAATTCATTGTGCATCCCTGGATAGATTTTCTTTTATTTGAGCAGGTCAATGAGATTTTAAGGAAGGGGCAGAATTTGTATTTTGTTATTGTCCCCTGTCGCTAGCTCAAATAGAAGACATCAATTTGACTTTCACCCAGTTGACATCTGAAAGTAGTCCTTGTTTTTGAGGTGTGCTCAAATATAAGGATGCATTTTGCATAGTAATCTTGTTCTTGCACTTTGCTAACAATATGTACATGTATGTTTTTTTCAGTTAATATTTAAGGGTTGCACTGTATCACAATCAAAAGTGGAATGATGGAAATTCATACCAGCTGCGAGTCTTCCTCTCATTCTTTATAAAATTGTCGTGCACATTATATACATTTCCACAATGGATTTTCTGTCGACATTGTTTGAACCATTATTGAATGAAACTAAATGAGACTCATGAGTTCAGAAACTATAGAATCGACGCTGTGGCTTTTTCTACAGTTTTCCATCTCAGCAGTTTTGGGTAAACATGAACCTCTGTCCTGTTCTAAAAAAAAAAAAATACGTGTCCAACCAAAGCAAAGCACCTCAATTCCATTTCTTCACACATTATATGGAATTGCTGGTGGCGCTTTATCTTTATCCCAATGATTGATGCAGTTTCTTCACCATTTGCACAAACAAGACATCTAAAGCATGGCAGCAGTGTAGTCTGAGCACTCCCAACTGTGCTCAGACATAGCATTCTACCTGGCACCATAAGAGTTGGCCTTTAGCACAATACGACCGCATGCACAAGTGCAATCACATGTATTAGGGTTGAAATCAAAGTTAATTTACATTAAAGGGGCACTGTGTAACTTTTAGCCAGTACAGACCCCGCTACAGACTCTGTGTTGTTACGTCAGCAGCGCCATATTCCGGAAGTCATCTGTTTAAAAATTCTCCAGAAACAGTATTGTCAATATAATATATTTTATACAAGTATAACTCTGCTAGGGTCCAGTGTATTGGCTATTTTCTGCAGCCTCTATCTGAGTGCCTATGGCTCACTCCTGTAATCTCTTTACAATATGCCTCAGTCCCAGGATAGGATAGTTACATTGGAGGTTTCTGTCAAGCTGAGCTACTGTGTCAGTGACATACGCATGATTTTACTAAACTTCAGAATAAACATTTTTGGGAGACAATGGAAATTGACATGATATAAAAAATAACTAAAGGAAAAGATCTATCACATGTTTTACTTTTAGGTAAAGAGTTTGTGTCGTTAGCTAAGCATGTTAAATATGCCTCATATTCTGTTGCATAGTCAACTGTCAGTCTTGTTCCCTGCATTACTTTGTACTCTTTTGTAAAGATGGAAACTGCATTTCTCATAAAATAAATAAGAGCACTTCAATCATACTAAACAGCTCCTTTGCATATAATGGAAATTGCACTTAAAATGGAAGTGTGGCATGTCTCCTGTGTTGCACATACTGCATATTGTCAACATCAACACACTGCTCTTTTAAAACAGGTGGTCAAAGTACAGCAGAGTGCCAATTAGGACACTCACTAAATATCACAAACTGAATCCATGTGTGCTGTCGTTTTTTTGTTCAAAGTGATCAGAGCAGGGCTTCTTCAAGGAGGCGGGGAAGACACCAAAGTGGTTGTTTTCCTCTCATTATACGGTGGCACAGCTTTACCTTGACCTCAAGCTCACCACTACTTTATTACACGACCTGTCTCTGAGCCAACTGGAACGAATAAGAACAAAGCCCAAAGTCAGTGGAGCTGCAAAGGCACACAAACACTCCCTACAAGGGTACACAGAACGTTCTGGACTGTCTCGACCATTACGGGTCGATGCAGAAGTGATTTAGTGTCTAAATTACAGGCTGAATCATCGAGATACATCACGCTCTGCCTTTACATAACAAACTGATTAAACAGACATTCCATCTCGCCGGCCGTAATTAAGACACGCCTACCTTCGATAAATTGTTTCTAAAAGAGTTTTTTCCACTAGACAAAAAACTAACTTTTTCCCCTTTTTACCTCAAGATAATTTTTCTTCTCGTGTTTGGGTTAATCTTACAGCAGAAAATCATGATAATGTGATGATAATTTGGCAAAGAATAACTAATGTGTTTGCTCCCTTCTTTTTCTCCTCTAACTGAAGCAGACATTTCCATGATCATTAGTTCTTACCACCTGCCCGTTGGATCACATCCCCACACATCTCATTCAGGCCATCTCTCCGTCTCTCTCTCCACTGAGTCTTTCCCTACAGCTTTCAACGAGGCCCGTATCACACCACTATGAAGAAACCCATTCTAAACCCTACACTGTTAGAAAACTACAGACCGATTTCCCTCCTTCATTTAATTGCCAAAGCTCAGGAGTGTTTACTCAGCTCTCATTCTTTCTCACACGGAACGACCTCCTGGACCAGAACCAGTCTGGGTTCAAGAGAGACACTCCACCAAAACTGCAGTCCCAACATCTCAATACAGGGGTGCCACAGGGCTCAGTGCTTGGACCGCTACCGCTAAATCTGGGAGTGGTAATTGATGATCAACTAAACTTCACAAGTCATGTTGCCAGCACCACCAGGTCCTGTCGATTCATCCTCTACAACATTAGGAAGATTAGACCTTTCCTATCAGAGCACTCTACGCAAATCCTAGTTAAGGCTCTTGTTTTGTCCAAACTGGATTATTGCAATGCTCTTCTGGCTGGACTCCCTGCCTGCACAACCAAACCTCTGCAGCTCATCCAGAATGCAGCGGCAAGAGTGGTCTTTAAAGAACCGAAGAGAGCGCACGTAGCTCCTCTCTTCACTAGGTTATACTGGCTCCCGGTTGATGCACATATCAAGTTCAAAGCTATGCTCTTGGCCTACAAGACCACCACTGGCTCCGCCCCCTCATATCTTCACTCACTAACACAGACCTATGTTCCTACCAGATCCCTGCGCTCTGCAAATGAACAACGTCTGGTTGTACCATTTCAAAAAGGAAAAAAATCACTCTCGCGCACTTTCTCTGGATCTGTTCCACATTGGTGGAATGATCTACCTGCTGCTACAAGATCAGTAGATTCTGTAGCCATCTTTAAAAAATCCCTGAAAACACATCTCTTCCGTCAACACCTGACTGACAAACACTGAATTGTACTTCCTTTCGATCAATTCCTTTTCTTCTTCCTTATCCTTAGCTTTGTATACTGTGCAAGGTTTTAACTGACTAGTTTTTTGTGCACTTATGCTTTGTGCTATCTTGTGTTGTTAAAATTATGTGCTGCTAAATGACTAAATGTAAATGTAAATGTAAATTGTATAAGATGCATCGAGCTAAGGCTTTTATTAGCAAAATTTTGTTTTAGAGTATATTTCATCTAGCTCTTACATTCCCAAAAAATACAAATATGTCACTTGCTGCTTTTGTCAGTTTTGATGAATGGAAATACTGTTGAAACAGGATCTAACCTCCTTTCTCTTTGTTTCTTTTGTGACTTCAGCCTGTAAGTGCAACAACCACGCCAATGTGTGCCATGTCAACACGGGGAAGTGTTTCTGCACCACCAAAGGCATCAAAGGAGACCAGTGTCAGCTGTGAGTGGCTCCACACAACCACACTCCTCTTTACTGTTTATTACACCACAGTGCTGCACTGTCACTAACCCGCATGTCAACGACACACCCACTCCAGAGGCCTGTTGCACAAAGCTTTTTTGGGGGGGGGGGGTTACCTGAGTGGGTTTAGGTTTAGTTTGAGCAAAAGGTGGATTTGTTTGAGTTTCATCTTACACCACACTGTTGCTCAGGAGCAGGTTGTATTTTGATTGATAGGTGGCAAAATCAAACTGGACCAATCAGCTTTGAGCAAAATCACATTGATCTGATGCATCACAAGTTAATATTTGGTTCTCACCTTTTCTTTCTTTCTTTTGGCATCAGATGATGCACTTTTTTACACTACACATAAGAACAATGCAGGAGACATTAATTAACACTTTGAATACTGTTGTTATATTTCATTTTTATTTGATGCCACACTTTTTGTGAATGTGGAAGCCACCTGATTATTAGTGCCAAACAAATTAACCCAAAGTTTGGATTGCAACTCAGTTTCTTCATCTCGCCTTGTGCAACAGCCTTCAGATGCTTCTCTGGGGAATATTTGCTACAATTGTAGCAATAGTAATTTTAATAGTTGATACAATTGGTTTGCATTATACAGTAACTCTCAAAATAACTAAATGGCCAAACTGTGTCCTTAATTTCACATTTTATGATCGCTTGGAATTTGAAAGCAGTTTGGATGTTAGATAATAGAAACATCTGTGTCATTGGCAGGACAAGACATTTGATTCAGTCAGACATATTCTTCAAGTTTAGCCTACTTTATCATGTTCATCACTCATTAATACAGTTTACATCTCTATAGACTGTGCTCCTGCCGCCCTATAGACCTTTATATGATGT
This sequence comes from Neodontobutis hainanensis, assembly GCA_024349245.1. Lineage (NCBI taxonomy): Eukaryota > Metazoa > Chordata > Actinopteri > Gobiiformes > Odontobutidae > Neodontobutis > Neodontobutis hainanensis. The sequence continues at coordinate 28,443 of JALDNG010002275.1, read as the reverse complement.
GTGTAATTATGTTCAAAAGCAGCTCTGATTGCTCTTTCATTGAGCTCAGTCAGACGTGTGTGTGAGATGTTTTTCAGACACTCACACAGGAACATGGTATGAACCATGTGCAGGCAGTTTTATGTAAAACCTGTTACACTTTGAAAGCGAGTGCTTATTTCAGCTCGACCTGCGAGTAACCCTTGGTTTCAGCTGAGCTTCTGACTCACATAGGGCCTGTTGAGACTGAGGGCATGACAACCATGACTCCATCCACATGTTCACTGTCAGCTTCAATCACTGTCTGCCTTCACGCTACAACACACATACATCTCAAATAACGTGGCTGGTGGTTGAAGTTACTTGCATTAGTAGTATTAGTACTAAAACTTTATTTTATAATAGAGTTGTAAATGATAAACTCACTTAATACATGTGAAGAATACAATAAAAGAAAATGTAGCATCTAAAATTTACTTCTGCTGCACTTTCATGTCATTGCACACAGCTCAAAGAAAACACAAGGTTCAAACTGTGCTGTACCCACAACAGTCTTCTGCATTAAAGGCTAAAAGATAGAACAAAGCAACACTTAAAAGCATACAGCTTAATGTTTTAATAATCTATTATATAAAATACAAAAGGCTTATAGCTTCAGATAATCGTTATGCAAGAAAAGACCACACATAAATGGAGCCTACATGATGGAAACAATTATGGCTGCTATAAATATTAATAACAAAGCTTGATTGTAAACATCAGCTTGGCTAATCACACCTCCGTTAAGAGGTCTGATTGTCAGGCGGTTAAAGAACAACCATTATCAGAGTTTACTTAAATAAGAATACATTTAAAATATGCATCAGAAAAATTGCCATTAAAATGAATCAGTGCATAAGAATGATGGGTCTACATGTTAATAGTCCTCTCATAGCAGTTTACATTTTTCTTTAGCCGATGTCGACACAAAGTGGAATTGGGGAAGACAAGTCCTGAACCTATAAGCAGACTAGGACTAAAAATTCAAGGACTAAACCAGAGCTTAGTTAGGTGATAAATATAGAATTTAACTCTGATTAAATTTTCTTGTTTCTATACTTAAACATGCAAACCCCACACTTGATCAGGGATAAAAATCCTCTTGAAGTGACAGTGCTAGTCACAAATCCACCACGTCTCTACTCAATGACTAATTTATTACTGCCCAGACGCCCCCTAAGACTTCTTGCCTTTCAATTCTGTTGGATTTCCATAGCTACAGTATGTGCCTGGTGCAGAAGGTCCTTCAGTCCTGGACTCGAGTCAAGTCACAAAAATGTGCCTCGCTGACTTGAGCATATGCATTGGTGACTTGGCCATGGACTTGTGTGATCTGTGCACTGGCAAGTTGTTCTCAGCGACAGTGTGGCATCACTGTCTGTTGCCTATAGTTGTGTGCGGATTGGTGCCACTCTTAGGCTGGGTATAAACTCTGCCATTTCATAAATCTCAAACAAAAGATGTGCAATCAAAAAAAACAAACAAACAGCCATTGTAACTCAAAAACGCTGGTCATACGTCTTACAGTGAGGCAGGGACAAAGATAAAAGATAGAACCATCTAACAACCAAAGACGAGCTGTGACAGATATCAAGCAGTGTCATGAATGTTATAATTATCTGTTTCAGTACAACTATTTAACAGTTGGTTATACTGTATGTCTGTTAAGAAAGTTTTAGATTAAATAGAAAAAAATGCAACATTAAAACAACCTCTGTAAAACCTTTAAGTGAGCAAAAGCAAGCAGCAATGTTTTGTCAGGTTTTGCCCAATCTAAGTGTTATTTTTGCAACCACAACATATTAAAAATTTTAACTAACTTTGGTGACATGGTTTTTAACTCAGTGTGAATGGATTTGGACAATCCTTCATTGGTCTCTCAGACTTGGAATATGACATTTTCAAATGACACTGCACATGTCTGCGAAGCGCCGTGCAACTATGCTTCCATTCTAGTCAGTGAGATCATTTCCACTGCACGCGCTGCGTTACAGCTGCAGTCTGACAGTGTGCGGCGCTCTGCCAGAGATACAGTGAAGCGTCGACTTAAAAGATGTGTCTCAAAGCCAGTGAAATCTCCAGTCCCTCACCTTACATTTGCTCTAACAGCTTATCTCTAAATGCTTCACTGTCACATCGCTGTTTTGCTTGAGTCTCTCCAAAATGTTAACCCAAGCTGAGAGAACCCATTTCTTTGTCATTTTGATTATAAACGGCCAATTTCCAATCCTGGGTGCTGACGGTAAACGCTTCAGGTTACACCAGGTGTGAGCGACATCGTATTTAACGCTGATGAGGCGGCATGCTCAGAAATAATAGAGTAATTCAGGTAAAGCAGTTTTTTTTTGTCTTTGTTTTTAAGCGTGTTCAGCCTTGTGAGTGTTTTCTATTAGAATATCTCAAGCCAAGGTGCTTTGTCTTTCATTGCATATAGCAGAGAATAATTGCTTTTCTCAAAATTTTCTTTGTATATTTATTTTTACACTTCCCACATCAAAATAATAATGCCACTCATATTAGCACACCATTAGTAACATAGTATTAGCACACATTATTCTCAGAAAAAACAATAGGGCTATGAGAGATCATAAATATAGTAAAATATGAGATCATCTGTTGCATTTAGAAATCTTGCAATAAATGTTTTTCATTTTGTGGAGTAAGGGCCCAACATAAGTTCAAGTTTATGAAACAGCAAAGTTTTCTTTTGCAAGCAAGTGACGCCAATAGACATAAAGTAGGCCAACCATAAGGGGGTTTCCATTAATTAATAAAATAAGCAGTTTAGTGTACATAAATCCCAGAATATTCATTGTATATCTTAAAACAATGTAGAAAGGTTTTAAACAAAGGCATCCGGACTTAGTTTTTAAGGTGAAGATATTTTGTCTCTTAAATTTCAAGACTTTTTAATTCTGATATCAACTGGTAAGAGAGCTGAGCTTATGTCTCTAGAGGGAGGGTTTAACCTGAAACCAACCTCTGATTGGACCAGGCTGTTCTGGTCGCATAGTTGTTGGCTATGAAAGGACAATGTGACTCCTGGTGTGAGAGTCATTAAAGACTCAGGCAAGTCGTTAGTGACACTGCTCCATTCAGGTGCTGTGTTTGTTGTTCTAGGGTGAAACTGTTTTGATTTATATTTCAGAACACTGTTGTAAATACTAACATGAATCTGAGGCCACCTCCTCTGTTCAACAAAGGCTTTTTCATTTTCACAAAAATGGCTTCCTTCACACCTCTCTCAAACCATCTGGCCTGTCTGAACAAAATTCGGACATTGCTGTCCTCAAAGGAATGTCCTTTGTCTTTGAGGTGGAGGTGAACTGCAGACTCAGGTCCTCCAGGATTTACTCTTCTGTGCTGATACATCCTCTTGTGAAGCTGTTGTTTAGTTTTTCCAACATAACTGTCACTGCACTCTTCACTGAACTGCATAAACTACATTACTCTGTGAGAACTACACCTTCCCTTTTGTCCCTGGTTCCTGTCCGTTTGGTGTCAGTGTCCTCTTGGTTTGGTTGAAAGTGCATTTGGAGTATCCACAGTCTCTCAGGGCTTCTTTCCGTTGACCTTCTGAGGTTGTGGGCTCTGTGCTGAAGAGTCCTGATGACTCCAGCTTGTGCTGCAGAGGCTGGTGGGAATCAAACAGAAAATATTGATCTGTGTGTGTAGACTTCCTATAAACTTCTACTTTGAGAGTCACAAATAACCACTGCACAGTCTAAGAAAGCCAGGCATTTGTTTATGGCATCTTCACGGATGAACTTGATGTTCTTGTCCACTGCATTGATGTGCTGTGAAGGCTTCTACTTCCTGGGTTCTGATTTTGATCCACGTGTCATCAACATATCTGAACCAGTGACTGGGCACTGCACCTGGGAAAGAGACCAGAGCTACTTCCTCCATGTTCAGGTTAGCCACAATTGGGGAGACAGGTGAATATTTACATTTATTAATTTAGCTGACGCTTTTATCCAAAGCGACTTACATTGTTCTACAGTAATTACCAGTGTAACAGCCACTGGAGGCAAGGTGGGTTAAGTGTCTTGCCCAAGGACACTACGACAGTATGAACTGTGGGGAGAGTGAGACTTGAACCGCCAAATATAGAATGTGAAGAAGTTGTGGGAGAAAAAAAATGTTGCATGAATTAAATTTCAATATTAGCGCAATAATCACCGTTTCTGTGAAGGACGTGGTTCATTTGTTTGTTAGCTTTGTGTTAGCTCCATTAAGCTAATTAAGCATCATCCCCTGCAAACGTTAACAATACAGCCATTTTGTGGACTTAATCTACAGGTGAAAACAACAACATGCAGATTGTGGCTGGTTGAAAAAACGCAGATTACATCCACACTGGATGTCTGAAAGTGTCTTAAGTTACTTCATTTTACTTAATTTCATCTTATTGCTTTTATATCGCCCAATATGATAAACAAAAAAATTTTGTACAACTTTACTTGCTCAAGTGCAGGAACACGTTCAATATCAAAAATAATATATTGTACTTTGGAAAAACCTTTAGATTTCCTCTACTATTGCATGCATTTATATAGCACCCTTCTCAAGCACCCAAAGCACTTTGACATTCTGATGTACAGCAGTCATTTGTAATAAAGAGTCAATATCCATAAAGAAACAAGTCTAAGTCTTCACTTTTGTTAATATTGATTTAGCAAAAGCTGTCTTCATGGCATTAAACAGGAGCACGCCATTTAGAACTGGGGACGACACAGAGGAAGAGTGGTTACCACCCCTTCCTCACAACAAGAATGTCCTAGGTTTGTCAGGACCCTACTGCAAAAAAATATCAATATAAATATCATTGGGACTTGATTTACTCTCTTCTTTATTGTAATCAATGACAACACACAAGTTTTTTATTTTTCTTCAAAAACAATGAATACCTCACAACTAAAGAAAATTTATTGATTTGAGTCAGGACTTCTATTCAATATTTGAACAGGACAGTGTTGAATTTGCTGCTGATTCACTATACACATACACGATGAAAGGACTCTTGGGGCAAATCCCATCAAAAGCAAACCTGAGAGCAGGGTGTGTTTACTGGGCCAGAGAGTGTGTGAACACAGGCAGCTGTTACACTGACTGTCAACATGATGTGCTGCTTACACTGCGGTAAACCTGGGCACATACTGTATTTAACCACAGCCTCACTGATCACATATTTGAGGTGTTAAGTGCAGCTCTGTATTCATGCTGCTATCTCTGTTTGACTGATTTGTGCTGATTTAGTTGTAATTGGTCGACTCTCTAAATGTAGAGAGCTGTTTATATTAACTCCTGATTAGCATATTTCACTGTACTTGACTGTTTAATGAGTGTTTGTGTGTATTTGGCATTTAAATCATGTGAAACAGACTGATACAGACTGAGACAGAGCAGAGCAAAACAGCTTGTAATATATTCTCCATGTGCCTCTGTTTTGGTCCACTCAAGGGAAGGTGTTTTCAATCAAAAACCCTAATCAATTGCCAATAGAATCTTGGGCATAATAACTGTTCACACTTAAAAGAAGCTGATGGGAACAAAGTCTCAAACATGATATTAGGGCCAATGTTGGTTCTGTCAAACTAATCTTTTTGAGGCCAAAGTTATAGCTATTGATTGTTGATCTGTAGACAGTAGCATATTCTTAACCTTTTTGAATGTCTTGCTTCACCCATAGCAGAGATTGCAACGAACCCTCCTTTTTTTCCCTTTAAATACATTTCTACCTATAACCTTATTTTACACAGTTATAGTCGTCTGTTTACTTCCCTTCTTCGCCCCACACACTCCCTCTATACAAAGTGTTCACAGGCTAGCTGAGAGACATTGTCCCTCCAGCAAGTTCTTCTGGAACGTCTTCACAAGAAGGCATCCAGGAGGCATCTGCAATAGATGCCCGATCCACCTCAGCTGGCTCTTCTCGATGTGGAGGAGAAGCGGCTCTACTCCGAGCTCTTCCCAAATGACTGAGCTCCTCACGCAATCTCTTGTCCTTTTAGACATGACCCAGAGCTCATGACCATAGGTGAGAGTAGGAATGTAAACCGGTAAATCAAAAATCCTTCTTCACCACGACCGCTTCACTCTCGGCTGCAAACCGCCCAAGTACACGGTGTTAGGGTTAATTTTTGTTTGGGTAATTACAGGAGCCTGTCTGAATCATTTGTTAAATGTTCATTTAAAAATATGTTACATATAAATTTGATACTAGTGTAGCCCTTTTTTACTCATACATTACTTGAGTGGGCTCTGGGTTATTTTACAGTGTACTCTTGTACTATACAGTTTAATCAAAATCTACTACTAAATTATTTGGGTCAAAATATATCACTTTTAACAATAGTGCTTAATAATGATGGCTTATTAAACCTGAATACTAGTACTAAATTAACACCAGACACAAGATAAAGTATAAAATTAACACTTCCTTTAATTAAGAAAATAATAATTTTTGTAAAATAACTTAAAGTGCAATTTCAACGTTTTAAAGTTTTTCAGAAAACACAACAAATCTTACCATATAAAAGAAACACACACACAGAATTCACAAAATAATTAAATGCTAAAACCTAAAAACCTAAAGCCGGCAGCTAAATACACCCTACGTTGCAGGCCTGTATCGATGCCGGTGTGCGTAGTGACCACAAACTCCTGGTCACTTCACTCAGTGAGCAAAATAAAATATTGTTATCTGGGGTCAATGTCTCGTTGTCCAGTCCGGAAAACGATACACCGTCCGGCTCAGGGTCGCACGTGGTCAGCGAAACACAGCTAACAGTCATGTTGGCTAGTTTTTTCTTCAAGATCCATCAACTCATAATCCGCGTCAAAGCACAGTCCAGAAGCTTCGTATTGAAGCTACACTGTCTTTCAATACAAATTACTCATTTTGTACCTACAGGGATTCTCTCAAGGACAAACCCACAGTAAAAATTATGTTTTTCATTGCTAAAACGGGAGAACTCTTTTAGCTTAGGTCTTTTTTATAATTATATACACAAATAGTCTTTTCCAATCACTAAATCAGAGAAGACGTTGATGATATATACTGTGCGTTTTGTAGTAAGTCATTACAAAACAAAAAAACCTTAATTCAAATGTGTTTGACACAAAAATGTGTCTGATGCTTAAACCTACTGTATTGTATATTTCTCCAGTGTATATATCTGTAACAGTCAACAGTCAATCGTAAAAATAATTACAGTCCACATTACTTGTTCGCAGTGAGCACCAGTTTAGTCCCAGAGTATTTAGTGACGCCACCATCTCAGCCCCATTAGACGCTGTAAGCAGCTTAAGTGTCGATCCCTTTTTTTTTGGAGCTGTGCGTTCATGACTTAAGTGCCCCCCCAGAAACGGATGACTTGGCCCTGGCCCTTACTTAGCCTCCAGATACTGCTCATCCCTCGGTACTCTTGTCTTTGACACAGCGTCTCATGACAGTACGTTTAGGCTACAGTGCTGCCATGGCTAAAGCTAATAAATGCAGCTTTGTAATCACACTAAACTTTGTAATCACCGGCTGGATTACTGTAATGCTCTGTATATGGGGGTCAGTGGGTCTTCTGTTGCACGTCTGCAACTGTTTCAGAACGCTGCAGCTCGTCTGGTCACGGGAACTCGTAAATATGAGCATGTTTCCCCCATCTTAGCCTCCTTACACTGGTTGCCTGTACAGTTCAGGATTCAATTGAAAATTATTTTATTTGTATTTAAATCTCTAAATGGTTTTTGCTCCACCATACATTTCTGAGCTACTTGTTCCATATACTCCCACCCATAGACATACATAAGAAAGGCTAGATGTCTCGTCCGCGCTGTCGGCCAATGGAGGTCGACGTCCGCACCTGGCGGCCATCTTGTCACAGGCAGCTTGCTCACTCGTAACATTGTGTTTTAATGGTGCATGTACTTTTTAAATAACCATAACTTGCTAAATTTTCTACCGATTTTTAAACAGTCTAGTTTGTTATAAACGCGTCAGAGATATACTTATGACACTGCATACTTATGAATAATTATAACCATGGACTTCCATATGAAAATAACATTGAACAGAACATAGAGATGCAATGAATATACACACGCCCAAGGAATGAATGAATATATATATATATATATATATATATATATATATATATATATATATATATATATATATATATATATATATATATATATATATACACACACACACACACTTTTATAATGTTAATATTATAATAAAATAATTTGAATTATTATGTTTATTTTAACTTCTTGAGGATTGGGCCAATTACTAGGCTTTTCCCTTGACATTGCACTGCGCCTACTTCAGAGATCACTGTTCCCAGCTATTTTTGCCTACCATCAAATGCCTGACCTCTTTAGAAAACTGAGACCCTGTAGTTTCTTAGGAAACAATCAGAATAATTATGTGAAGTACTTGCACAGAGTTATAGAGGCTAGAATATTGTTTTTCTTTCTGTTGGATAACAAGCATCTCAACTGACCACATTTCAGCTTCTAGGTCTCTTGATATGACTTTAGAAACACAACTGAGCCCAAGCACCAGGTCTTGTAAAGCTGTGTACAAAAGCAGATCAATATAGAATGAAATATGAGTACTTTAGACCATTGATTTGCCAAGGTATGCTCATGCGTTTTGTAAAATGCCCTATCGAAACTCCCCATAGGACTTTTGGTTACCCAAAACATAGACATAGGCTACATAATAAAGGCTTACTGTGTGGTAACCTCTTGGTAACACTCTGAAGTTTCTTGTAGACTATTTGGATTGTATATCAGGGGTTCTGATATAGAATTACTACACAAAATATGGAATAATTACACAAAAGTCTATTTATTCATTTGTTGCAGAGGACATATCTACAGCTGACAGGCTTGTAGAGGTGACAATGACAGCTGGGAGGGACTCTGTGTCATCCTGTGCTGTCACATTGCCTGCATGGTTTACCAACCCCACACCGGGCCATCAGCTTCCTGAAGATGTACTTGAACTGGCATTAGGGTTGTTATTCCAGCCACCTTAAAACAAAAAAAAGATATATGGAGTATAGTACACAGATATTCACTACATGCTTTAAAAATGTTTTATGCTTAAAAAAAAAAAAAACACTAGAACTAGCCACCCCTGAATGATCTTTCCGTATAAATTAAGTTGCATGACATTATCATACAGTTCAGACTGTATCAGTGGTGATAAATTCGGCAAACAGATACAAATACAGGCATTTTTCTATATACTCAAAATGGTTTGTGACACTTCCAGGTACTGTGTATGTCTTAGGGTTAGGGTTAATGTGCATGTCTTCAGAAAACACATTTTACAAAAAATAAAAATAATAAGATGTTTTTAACAAACCAAACCGATTGGAAATCATGTGCAACTTAAGTTATATTGAAAAGAAAGAGCAATTCTGCCTCTCCCACTGATGTAAAATTGCTGGGTAGCAGCTAACCTGTAACTACTAACGTTAGGTCTCACTCAAAGCCAGCTAATAACTACAACCACATTCACAATGACTGTAATATAGATAAAAAAATAGTTGTCATAAAATCGTTATTGGTGTCAGTAAAACTATAACTGAACAGCTCGATGGTGGTCTCAGCCTTGATAACTTGCACAGGTAACGTTAGCCGTGATACACAACTATGCTGCACGATTAAGTCTTTCGAAAAGAAAAGCTGCAATTTCAACATGTTCACGCATCCAGAATTATAGCCACATTATTAACGTTTGTAAGAAATCAAACATTTTGTAAATCCGTCAAGATTTCAGCGAGATAAAAGTATTTATGTTCGTGCAGATCACTCACCTTACATCAGGTACCATGGAGTCCGATAGGAAGCTTGCCTGTTTCAAGATGGCCGCCGGTGATGCCGTCGGAGACTGCGCCGTGAGACATCTAGCCTTTCTTATGTATGTCTATGCTCCCACCCGTTTTCTTAGGTCAGCTGATCAACTGCTCCTGAAAGTGCCCAAACAGAGGCTTAAATTAAGAGGATCGTGCTTTTGCGGTGGCAGCACCAAAAATGTGGAATGGCCTGCCACTGCACATTAGACAGGCCACTTCAATGTCTCGTTTTAAATCTCTTCTAAAAACCCACCTTTTTTCCTTGGCTTTTATCACTTGAATTTGACATTTTGTGTATTATTATTTTTTATTATTTATTTTAATTTTCTTCTTTCTGTACAGCACTTTGGTCTACTTCGGTAGTGTTAAAGTGCTTTCTAAATAAAGTTTGTTGTTGTTGTTGTTGTAAACCTCTTTTAGTTTAATTTTTACACATAAGGAAATGTGATATAAATCATTTGTCTTTATCATTACACTTGGCTCCATAGAAAAGCTATGGCAGGTTATGACAGTGCATTTATCACAGTGAGTTCCCCCATGCTGAAACAGGCTCACTAATGCTTTTCATTGTGGCTGGGAGTGAGTCCAGTTTCAAAGCCACAAGGATTTTATGAGACGGCGCTCTCTTCCAAGTCTGGATTCCAAAACAAGGGCTCAGTGAGCGTCTTCAGACTTATCCTTTCCCTGCTGTTTTTGTTTTGTCTGTCGGGGCTTTTCATATGCTCCTATGTGCAGTATGAGTAATAGTAGGGCTAGGGCTGTGTGTTATTCAGGAGATGCACAAAATCCATTGGATAATTGCAGCGTGGTCATTTCTTGGATAAACTAGTCAGAAGTATGTCCAAATAATGTGGCATACTTCAGAAGGAGTTATTAGCCTAAGTCAAGCAAAGACACCAACTGGGGTGATTTTCTACTGCTTTGTTAAAATAATTAAATTATAGTGGTCCAATCAAATTTGAGTTTGAGTTTTTTGGCCAAATAGTTTTTGATGGTTCTATTTCGTAAATGTTGATAACTAGCCCTAGACAGAATTTGTACCGCATGATGTCTGCTCAACAGGCCAGTTGCAACATTTGATTGGGATGCTAATCCTTTTTTAAAATGTTTATATAATAGATGCATGAGGAAGTTGATATGATTTATAAATCTGTCATGTCAACATTGCTACATTTTCACCTCCTGCGAGTGTTTGATGTAATATGGTAAAATGTGTTCTGTCGTAACAAAATTTTACGTTTATCCGGAGGACGTCCAGACTGAATTCACACCAATAGCTGGCCACAAAAGCCGTCAGCTGTTATCTAAAGCTGGAATAAGATAGCGTAAATGAGTACTATGGGTCTGTTTGAGACACCTCATCAAGGATCAGGAGAGAGAACAATTAAAAGGGAGAGGAAATGAATCTCCCCTGACAAATATCTTTAGGGTCAAAATAAATAATATTAATAAACAACTTTTATTTTTGTACAACGTGCCTCAGATCATCTTTTTTGACTCCCTTTAACGCGACTTTGTTCAAACTGACAAGTCACTTCCTCTAGTTTGTTATTTAAAGCCATTGGATGTTTGAGAAATAGAACATTTAAGCAATCCCCTCATAAAAGATTCTCCAAGTGTACATGTTCTACTATAATAGAATTATATTTTACATTATTCTTGTATTTTTTTCTTGTCTAGATGAGATTTTTTTAACATGTCCCAGAAGATTTGGCCACTCACATGCATTAAAATATTAGTAATCCAGACAGAGAGAAATTTGTCTACACTGAAATAATAAACACATGAGCAATGCTGTTCTTTTGAGCTGTTCTAGTTACTGTTGTTGTGAAGCCCAGTGGTGTCAGCTGTTTCAGACCCCATCTCCCTCTGCCTTGTACTTGTTGTGTTTTATGGTTGTTTTAAAGTCCTGATTCAGGATGGAATGCTGTGTGGGGCTGTGCTTTAAGGCCCTGTCCTTGGCGGAGCTTTGCAGAAAGAATGAAATATTCAGTATCCGGCGCTGCTCTGTGACCTGCTGCAGCGATACAAGAGAATTCACGAGCACTAAACAAAATGCTGTAAACCCCACCTGCCCCTTTGTCTCCTTCACTTAGTCCTCCATCTTCCTTTTGTCTCCAATATTTGTTCCACTGTAAACTTTTTACCACACTTTTGAATGATTTATAAACCAAATTTGCAGCATATGCAGTGTGTTTGAATCTATCTTTTCACAGGAGTCCAGAATACTGCGTTTGTCAGTCTGTTGAAATGCAATAAACACATTTTATTTTCCATATAATGTTACAAGATAAAAGCCGCAAGAGAAAGACACAAAAACGTGGTTGAGCAACTCTTAAAGTAGGTCTATGTAATTTTATGCATCTGCACCACGAAGCACACATCAGGTTCTACATTGCAGACGTAATACATTGTTTTTATGATTACTGCCTATATTTGATGGAAGTTTAGACTTTCTATAATCACAAAAAACAACTTGACTTTTAGCAGGAAACTACTCCCCCCCCAATAAAAAGGATACATCCATCTTCTTCCACTTACCCAGAGGTGTTCCCAGGCCAGTCAGCAACTCAGACCCTGGAAAAGGAAATGAACTAAATAAAGCTTTTCTTTGATTAGGTCATTTCCAGTAAAGCTGCTGAACATTACATATTCATCACAGTGTTACCTGTCATTATAGCATGTGATTATTGCTTCCCATTTGTTTTGAGACAAATTATTTTGTGCAGCTGTAGAACTATTCATTCTCTTCTTCTTAGTCCAATCAGGGGTCACAGGTTAGTGGGGCTTTGAGCCTTAGGTGGCGTACACCCTGGACAATGACCATGGCTGTCAGACACTAGAGACAGGCCAACCATTCACTCACACATTCTTTCATCGCATGTTTCCAGGAAGACAGACTACCCAGAGAGAACCCACATTTACACAGGGATTACATGCAGACTTCTTGCAAAAAAGCACAGCATTTGTTATTTGTTGTGATGCTAAATGAGGACAAATCAACAAACGTAGAACATAGTGTGAATGACTTCACTGTAGAATACATACATTGGATATTTTCTCAGTTCTCTGCTGTATGCATGCTGTGGTCCTGTCCTATGTGCGTCTGTTGTGTGCCCCACCCTTATATAGCTTTTGCCAATGCTTTATAAATACAGTTGAGTTGTTACCATTATAAAAATCAAATTGTAAGCATACAAAAATATACAAAAATGACATATCTTTTATTTAGCCCCTGTTTTGCTTTTATTTTTTTTTATCTAAATCCACTTTGACACATTTATTGACCCCAAACATCTACCAATCATTTCCTAGCGTTAACTGTGAATACTTCTGCTGACTGTTAAATTTTGCATTATTTTTAGGTCAGTCAAACAAGTGCACCATCCTTTCCACTACCAGAAAATCAATTGTTTTTTTGGTTTTTTTTTGTAGCTAATTGTGTTGCGGTGCAGATAACTGATCATTAGAGATTATTTATTACAAAAAGGTCACTGCAGCCAATTAGAGTCCATCAAAGAAAGGTCTTCAGATGGATCAGTGCATATGAATGAAATGTCAGCTGGACTTTTACTTTTAGCAGATTGTTTTGTCAGATGAGTGATGTAAAATATGTGATTCACAATGTTTGGGTTGGAGAGTGATTTTGCAGATCTTTTTTTATCTTTTGAAAAGCCCAGTGCTGTTGCTTTAGTCGAGTCACAATGAAGTGTTGTGTAAGCTATAACATAGTATGTAGCAACAAGCACCTCTATTTTTAATTTATAAAGAGATGCATTAATATATGTCCATCGGATGCATCATTTTATTGGCATTATGCTCAATGCATTACAGAGTTAATTCAATCACTAAACGGTGCACTTTAGCACTAAAAGCATATGAAGTGTGAGTTTTAAAACTTAAAAAGTCACCTAAATTGGGTAATTTTGTAGTTATTTAAATATAAGATGAGTGTTACTGTTAATCAATACTTTAATGAATAATGCATTATTAAATAAGTTATTTTTCATATGGTGTTTCTTTTTGCAGCACAATTGTTCTTTTTGCACGTTGTTGGTTTGTAGGGTGTGTCGTGAAACTGATGAAGAGGTTTCCTACATTTGTCAGTGCTATGTCTGTTTGCTTGTATTTCTTTGCACAAGGTGCCACCAGAAAGTGAATGTGTGCCTGTGGTCTATTAAGACGGCCCTACGTTCACATGCTGCTAACGCTCCAGTTAAACTAAAGAGGGGTGATTGCAAACAGTCAGTTTTAAACATTTTCTGCAACTGCACATCTAAACAAAGTCCTGGACTCAAACTCAAGTCAAGTCATCAGGATCATTTTTGTGAAGATCATCTGCCATTACACAAATGTTGTGGAGGATGCAGCAGGCCCCAGTTACCTCTGGATTTCAAGGGAGGTTGTGCATTATATCCACCACGGAGTCCAGTCTGGGACACAAGCTGATGCATGACCTAAGGAGAGGGACACTCGTAGTGAGTGTTGTGCCTGCCAATCACCTGACTCCTCCCCCCCTCAAATCAGTGTCACTTTGAAGTGTAACAATAAATGAGCGCTGCAAAACCCCAGCAGACTGACACGTAGGCCTAATGCAGCGCTGCAGATGAATTAGTGGCTATTACAAAAGAAAACTGCTTTACAACATAATTTTTTGTTTGCAGTTCTTAAATATCAAGGATATTAAGGATCACATTGACTTAGCGCATAAAGTTTTTTTTGCAAATCTTTATTTTGTTTTGCAGATATAGAGACATTGAATTGACTCCATACACCAAGGACTTCAAAGTGACTTCAACACTGCATATGAAAGTACTATGATAATAGTAATAAGACAAAAATAACCTTTACCTTAATTATGTTGTCTTTACAGTTTACACTACAGTTTCAATCATTTAGAGGTTTGGGTTTATGCATTGGGAATTATGTCCACCTTTTAAAAAAAGTCGAAAACATCAGTTAAAAGCACTGTTGTATATATATCCTCCAAAACATACGGAAAGACTTTATTAATGCCCCATTTTTATGATTCTCACTGACACATGGTAAAAGTGGTTTGAACTTGGGCACTTTGGACAGGGACTGTTCAAAACCACCACATATGAATGTTTTCCTGAAATGTATTTGTTGGGAAATAATTCAGGGCTGAGAGTGACAAACAAAATGTGTAGTGTGTAAGTCACTACACAACCACAGTGACTTTGGATTTACTCATTTTGGCCACCTTGGCTATTCAGATACGACTTTAGTGATCACACAGCGGAGAAACAGGACTGTAGCAGAAATAAGAAAAGTGTGCATGCAAATTAAACAAGGAGTGACAGTTCATACGCCTACATTTTTTGTAATAGATAGAGTGACCCTTAGCGTAGAGGACAGCTTTTATCTGTCTGTATATTGAAAGGTATTGACACGGAGTAGCAGCAGGATTCCAGTCATTTCCTTTTTGGGTGATTCAACACACATAAACACTCACAGCTTTTCTCCAAAGCACTAAAATATTCTGTTTCAAACACTCTCCCTGATAATAATGTGTCACACAGTGTGATATATGCGCCGCATGTCCGACGCCCCTTGGGTAAAGAGTAACAACAATGAGACAGCACAGTCAGGGGAAATCACTCAAGCCCACCGCATGTAAACACACACACACCACCAAACCTTAAATTAATAATTCTCTCTCTTCTGTCCTTCCTCTGTCTTGTTCCAGATGTGACTCTGAGAACCGTTACCTTGGCAACCCACTACGAGGAACATGCTATTGTAAGTACGCAGTTGACCCCACACCTGAGTCTTCTTCACCTCACACTCACTCGGTGCTGTGAACCGGTGCTGAGAGTTTCCAACACCTATTTCCATAAATACAACTTAAAGCCATTGACCTTTGACCTTGTGAAGAGGCAAGGCAAGGCAATTTTATTTATATAGCACAATTCATACACTGGGTAACGCAAAGACATAAGTCCACTCAGCAGAAACATTTGAGAGAAAATCACAATGCCACATGCTTTGAGATCAGGTGTGCATTAAGGTCATATTTATATTGCTTTTGAACAAAATGATGATGAGAACTGATGCTGTGGCATATATCATCTTTTATGTTCACTTTTGTAATGAAGGAGGAGTGGTGACATAGGGAGTGTAAAGCATCAGACAGCACATTCACGCTCCGGGTTTGTACACAATTAGTTACGCCTGTTACAAACATTGTTATCATTTCAGCCTTTGTTTGTTACAGTATGTACTAGATAAAGATTTTAGCAAGAAGAAGAGAAACAAGAAGAACAACAAACATGGCAACACCGGAGGTTTTTAATAATATAAATCTTAAAAAAAAAGAGGTGAGAACAGTGTTGGTGTGAGGTGCCTTTGAATGCTTCAAGTCTTGAGCATCGTTCAACACTAGGAAGACACTCGAAAGAGGCTTAAATCGACTTGCTCCCGGTGAAGTCACGTGGTACACTTCTGACCAACTCACACAATCGCTCATCAGGTTTCTGCCGTTGTCTCCCATTTCAAGTTTTGAGTAGAGTTTTTCACCTGCCCCTCAGGCCACCGCAGGTATTGCTCCGATAAATCTGTATCCATGAGTTTTTGGGAAAAGGGACCAAAACAATGCAGAGTACCACCAGAAGGAACCGTCTGCTCTAACAGAGAATAGCTTTTAGACAGTTCAAGTTAAAATGGGTCTGTTCCATGTTTAAGAAATCAATAAGAAGTACGCAAAGCATGTGCACATTAACATGAATAGCTTGTTTATTAGATTGCATTTTATGTCTGTTAATGCAGATTTACCATGTGCGTTTTAGTTTTTGTTACTAATACTTTTGCCATTATTGCTTTTGCCACATTGTGTTGATTGCATGTACAAATGATGTCACTCTATATGTCTAATTGTCTATTTGCTGTTGCTCCTGGAGCATAAATCACAAATAGAGCAAGGGTTCAGAGATAAGTAATAAAAAACAATGTCTGAGAAAGGACCCTAAAAGGGGCTCATGGTAGTTGCATGCATTTACCATCTTACCTTTTTAGTGGATGTTCAAGTAATTTAATGTGTTTAAGCTCTGAAGATGGTTTGACCAAGTTTACTCAATAAAGCTAACATTAGAAAAGTCCATTGTGTTGGTAAATGTAAATATAGATTTTAGGAGTTTTTATCTTCTTGAGTATTAATGAAAAACAAAAAAGATACACAACAACAACAATTCTAAACTAACTGGCGTTTGGCAGAAAGAAATTATACATAAGAAATTAGAATTTTAGTGCATTTTATAGTTTTCTCCTTTAGAGTGTCTGAGTTTAGAAACAGAGTTACGTTGATTTGGATTCTGTTGAGACACATGTTTCCTGCTCCACCCCAAACACTGGTGTTACATTGTGAATAATCTAGTAAGTCATGTAATTTAAAGGCTACACAATTTAGAAAAAAATAATAAATAAATAACAATCTCAGCCTGCTGTAATAAACTGTTCCTACACTCGTGGCTCTTTTAGACCATGGCTCAGTTTCTTTTTGAGACAAATGTTCAATTTCATAAAAGTCCCATAATAAAATTTTATTTATACATAATATTGGAATAAAAGTTCTAGTAACCCATGTTTTAGGGAGCAATAGACTATAAAATAAAGTTTAAAGTCTACATTACAAGTAGCCAAGGCTAGAGAAATTTATTTATTTATTTATTTTATTTATTTATTTATATTTTTGTCTTGTAGTGTCTGCTTTTGTAATATTTCTAATACTTCTCCATAAACATGCTATAATGGTCCATTGTCCTTCACTGTTTATGTCATGGTTTGTGTCTAATAATTCCTTTTGTCATGATATAGACAGGGATACAAAGTGATTCTGAGGTGGACTTTGCGTTCCTGTTTCCAGATGCTCAGGGATCACATTGACTTAGCTCATTTGCAACAAATTGCTGGTTTTCCTCTTTAAAGGGCATGCGAAGGAGGAATGTTCGAGTCCAAACAGATGTTTTTGTATCCACACACACACAAGCACATGTTCACTCACTGTGCCTTTCTCTCTAACACACACATACTCTGGGTATGAACTACCATCATCAGCTTTAATATTATAACGCAGCAGAATAGAGTTCAAGTCCTGTCAATGTCAATAGCCCTTGGGTTTGAGTGGGCTATCATTGTGTTGATGATGGAGGCTCAAAGGATGCAGCAATCACAAAAGTCAGGCCACAGATTGAGCTGTTCGCCTCAAATATGTCTTTGATGAGCAACAACTCCTCCAGGAACAGCCGCATGTGTTTACACTCTCCTCCAAACCAGTATTTTTTAACAGTAATGTATTTAAATAGAAAAAAACACATGGTACACCCACACATAGTAACACAATGGCACTGTTTATCCAGTGAACGACTGAGGGCAATTACAATTCTGCCCTTTAGGTATGCATAATACAGTTTAATATTCAAAACAAAAGAGAAATGGAGGTATGGAGGGATTTTTCCATATCCAAAAGCATTCATGCAATCTCCAAATGCATTCAGGTAAAATGCCTGAAAAAGCATTTCATTGTAATGTACACAACCAGTCATCAACATCATTTTCAGCGGCGTTCATGTGCTGAGAAAAATGAGATCGAACCCACAGCCTTCTTGTAAACTGTAAACACAAAGGGGCGTATCTTAAGACCAAAACGCAGGTATCCGGCGGAGACAGAAGCTCATTGAAGGGCGTGTCCAAATCTACTTTTCCAATTTTCAGGTAGAAGATGTTGGTACAAAGAGGCAGGACTATAAAAGCAGAATTATTTTGGCAGAATTAGGATTTTTATGTCAGATTTAATGTGTGATAATTTTATTTGTGTATATCTTTTGTGATGTCTTTCCGCAATGAAACCTACAGCTACATGTCTGCACATGTTCTGTATCAACACCAGAGAAAAAAAAAGTGGAGTATTTTAAACACATAGTTTAGCTATATTTTAGACAATTTTAATTTGGTAGTGAACTAAAGACAGAAGAAACCACACAGATTTTTTTTTTTTTTTTACTCACTTCATGTAAAGATGTCCTATAGTCAAAGTCCTAATTGGTCTGCAATGGACACTGCATGATCATTTCAGCTTCAAAACAAGCTCTGGAGCATTGTTACACGTGGAAAGCAGAGCGGGTCTCAGACAGACAGAACAGACAGCACAAACAGGTGTCACACCTGTCAGGACTTGGCCCAGGCAGAGATGAGGAATGTAGATGATAGCAGCACCAATGAGTTTGGGAATGTATTTTTGCAATGCTCCAAACCACAAAGCCAAATAATAAACAGAACAAACAGTTTCTAATTAATTTAAATATATTAAATAAAATAATTAGCAATTAAATAAAGAACAAACTCACTGCTGTTGCCTTGTGCTACGACTAAGATCAGCTTTTGTACCCGCCTGCACTATACCTCACTTTTTAAACCCCCACCCCTTGCAGTGCTGGCTGTCACAGGCCGGCTCATACTCTGTGGCAAAGAATGAGGGGACACAGACAACCAGGGTAGGCCAATCAAAAGTATTTATTAATCAAACTAAAATCAATAACTTTAACAGAGAAAGAGGAATGGGGTGTGAGTATGTCTGAATCAGTGGTGTATGTAGGGTGCCTGGATGGGTGAATCTGTATGTGTGACATGGACTGAGTGCAAACCTAAAGACAACCATAAAGCAACATACCGAACCGAACCTAACCTAACCTAACCTAACCTGGTGGAGCTGAAAGAGAGACAGAGAGAGCCCAGAAGAAGGGTTAACAGGGGGTTTAAATACCTGAGCCCAGGTGGCTCCAATCACTCATGACCCTCCCCTGCCAGCAGGAGGAACCGCCCCTGCCCGGCAGAGGAGGGGCCGTGACATGGCAGAGTCTTAGACGGCTGCCTCGGGCACAAGATAGCAAATGTATGTACTCATTTTAGAGTAGCGTTACTTCAAAATAAAGTATTTGGTCAAAAGTCTACTTAAGTACTGAGAAACTGCATCATAATGTCTACTTTTTTAGAAATGATTTAATAATGCGCCTAGGGCTTCGTACCCTATCTATGTGGTTCAGACCCCGGTTTCCCACTTTGGGTCCAATTCTAGGTCTATGTTGTCATCACAGGGGACAGTGTTTCATCCACAGTCCGAGCTCTGGAACCTTCACGTCTGGTCCCTGAGGGTGACCAATTAAGCGATGTCAGGATCCCAGCCCCTGTTGTAGACTAATTTTAGTGCATAGGATCTCCTCTACTAGGAGAGCCTATGCCTGCAAATGGCGTGTGAAGCTTGGTGTGCTATACACCATACAGACCCAGTTCACTGCCGGATTGTTTCAGTGTTGGAGTTTCTGCAGGACAAACTGTCCTCGGGCACTAATCCTAGCAGACTCAGGGTCTTTGTGGCTGCCATTTTAGCTTGCCATGCCCTGATTGACGGGGTCTCGATAGGAAGACACCTTCTAATTGCCCGCTTCATTCGAGGGGCCAAGTGGTTGAGGCTGCCCACTAGAACCACTAGAGTCAGCGTCTGACTCTAAAAATGTAAAGATGTTTTTTCTGGCAGCCATTACCAATCTTAAGAGGATTGGAGAATTTCAAGGCTCTATCAGTTTCACCTGCCCTAGACTTTGCCCCTGGGCTGGTCAAAGCCATTTTGCATCCTCACCTAATTTTCTTCCAAAAGTTCCATACTTTACCCTAAATCCA
The DNA here is from genome assembly GCA_024349245.1 of Neodontobutis hainanensis. Taxonomy (NCBI): domain Eukaryota; kingdom Metazoa; phylum Chordata; class Actinopteri; order Gobiiformes; family Odontobutidae; genus Neodontobutis; species Neodontobutis hainanensis. Next base: position 7,861 of record JALDNG010002275.1, on the reverse strand, counting down.
GACATTCTTGAAGCCTTCAGTCCTCCGCCATTTACAACACCGGAACATGAGAGACTTCACTTACTGTGTCCAGTACGTGCCCTCCACACTTATGTCCACCGCACTAGCCAGTGGCGTAAGTCCGAACAGCTGTTTGTATGCTGCGGGGGCTACAAGCTGGGGGTAGGCAAACTATATCACGTTGGGTGAGGTGTAAGAGCTCATTCCACACGGGGGGGTTGCAGCTTCAACAGCTCTAGCAAAAAGTGCTCCTCTGCAGCAAGTTTGTGATGCAGCAGAATTGGTCTTATGCTGTAGTGTGAACTAGGTCTAAGCCACTTTACAATGGATTGCACTTTACTTTAAAATCTTTGCCATATAAGTATTATAGTTGTCAGGGCTGTACCAACACTGTTATTTCCCACACTGTAAATGCATCCTGTATCTACACATAAAGCCAAACTGAACTTTATGGCCTGTTACCGTCTGTTTGTGGCCACTCTGTGAAATCAACCTGTGTTTTTTTTAAATGTTCTTAACTCCTCAGTGTCTCGTCCTTATGCAACACTATCTTTACTGCTGTCTCTGAAATGAGACTAGCTTTGTTTGAACAAAGCTAAGCCTGTCAGAGCAACACTCACACCATGGCACATAACACTCGTCGCTGTACACACACACCGAGGAAAAGTGACTATAAATGGCAGCTTTAAAAGCCATCTACTTCCTTGTACTTCGGAGAACGCAGACGGCTGTGGCTGAGGTCAATATTAGCTTTAAATGTCATTGGAAGGAAAGTGCTCATAAAAGCTCCTCTTGATAGGTTAAAATTACACAGACATTATGAAAGGCAACTATGTCTTTGCTGGAGATTCTGACACACGTAGAAGTGTGTTTTTTTGTACAAAGGGAATGTTTTATGGCAAAGAGATAATGTGAATATAAGTAGACATTTTATAGCTGAAAAAGACAGGCTTTAAAACGATGCAGCTGTTATTTGCTAGAATCTAAGCTGGGATATTTCAGAAGTTATGTGCCATAGAAAGTTCTGGACTGAAATAAATATTTTTCCTCAATGCATCTATGAAGGGTTGTGTTGTTTTTCCAGGATGTGAAAGCAAGACCTACATTGTACCAGCGTGGTGCACTGGTGCAGTATTTTGTCCAAAGGTCTATGAGATACTAGTGCACTATAGAATTATTGCTGAATGTGAGTGGACACAAATGTAGTGTACTAAATTGAAGTATCTTTTGGTCTTTATTTGACAGTAGACAGTAGGTCGACAGGAAACAGGGTGAGAGAGAGGGAAACAACATAGGGCAAATGACAAGGGCAAGACTTGAACTGGGTCTTAAACCGTATTTGGGTGTTTGCATGTGCTCTACCGACTGAACCGACAAATTTTTTTTGTTGTATTGTTATCGTGAATATTTCTTTAAACTCATTGTAAAAGTGTACAAGTCCCCCAGGACTCTAGGAAGTATAGTTTTTACTGTGATAAAGGCAAATGGGGATCTTTAGATAAAGAAATAAACTAAATGTTTCCCACATTGCATTTGGAGACTTGTCTTTTAAACTGTAGGTATAATGTTTAATTTCAATAGCAAGCTAAGAGGAAAAAGCCTGACTAATTCCGTGTAATATCATGTACAGGGTCTTTTTAACCATTCTGTGCTCATGCATGATTGGGAAGTGTTCTCTTCCCCATCTGACTCCACTTACGGTAGACTCCTACGTAATCACGATGTGCTGTTTGTTTATGGATGTCCTAATTACATCTTAATTATACACTCTATGGTTTAGGGTCTGGGGCGGCAGTAGCTCAGTGGTTGAGCGGCCGTCCATTCGACCAGCGGGTGGGCGGTTTGATCCGCTCAAAATATCCCAAACATCATAACATCCCACTCTCCCCACACTTCATACATGTCATTGTGTTCTTGGACAAGACACTTACCCATCTTGAGTCCAGTGGTGTCAGCTGTAACACTGGTAAGTGCTTTGAGTGCCTACAAGGTGGAAAAACACTATATATATATATATATATATATATATATATATATATATATATATATATATATATATATATATATATATATATATATATATATAAATGGTTTAGGCTACAGTGCCTTTGTTTATGAGAAGTGTGAATTTGCTCAGTATAATATAACCCTAGCAGTATTTATTTTATGAGACAAGCATCTATTACATCATGAACATGACTTGCAGTTGTTGAAGTGCCCATGCAGGAGCAACCGTTCAGTGCTGTAGCCCAATTTTTTCAACCGTGCTGAAGACACAAAGTATCCATAAGTATCTGTAGCATCCTTTTTACAAGTTAACACACTACGTCCACAATACAAATGTGTGTCTATGGTCTTTTACCAAGAAAGTAATTTGCAGATATTGGGCTTAGCACAATCAACTCAATAAAAAAAAAAAAAAAAAAAAACAATCAGAGAAAAAAAACATTGTGTTGACCCATTTTAGATAATGGATTTTATTGGTCAGGTACAATTGAACAAATTTCAAAATAGTATTGTTAATCAATCTTGAGTTAGTAATCAAAAAATTATCTATGAACCTAGAATTCAGTGAGTGCTAAAAGGATGTAAGTGCAGTAAACTGCTGCATTGTTTATATTGTAAATGGTAAAATGTATTGGATCCAAAAAAGCATATGACTTTTTTTTCTAATAAAGAAAATGGGGACAAATACACTGAATTATATTATTAAATTAAAAAAATGTTGCATTGCAAGATGTTTGTCTTATGTTTTATTATTATTATTACTTTTTCACAAAGTTATACCTAACTATAGACATTCTTCTGTAAAGTTGATGAAATGTTACTTGAACCCTTTTAGTTCCGAGTCCTCGAAACACATCACACCATGTGATTTACAGCTACAGTAGAAGCAGGTAGATCCAAAACCATTCACTAGGGAAAGCCTTTGTTGTGTCGATGACCTCTGTCCCTGTGAAGGCCAGGGCTCCATAAACCTTCATATTGGAGATTCCCCCATCAATCACATACACAATGAGCACAAATCATACGGCTCACTAAAGGTAATATTTCACCGCTGAATACAAGGATTTATTCTGTTCGTATGGCTGAGAGTGACCTCCTGTCTGCCTCCGAGAACACCAGTCCTCACACAAACACTTCAGGGTTAGCGTACAGACAGGAGTGAAGGTTAAGAGCTCGCCTCAGAACTCCTTAAGAGTGAATAGGAAGCCATTATGGAAAGCAAAAATCCACTCAAGGTTGAACAGCTGAAAATCGGAGCCCTCTTGACATCTGCTATAATTCACACGTGTTTTGTAGTCTGCTCTCTTCACTCTCTGTCTGCCCTTTATCATTTGTTTCCAACTCAAAGTCAATGGCAGTAAACTTGCAGAACCTTAACTTTTGATAATATGATTTACTGTAAATATAACATAGTAAAAGGACAATTGATCAAAGACGTTTGGATTGTCCTCAGCAGAATTGCAGTGTTTGTTTTAAAATGCCCCCTTCAAATTTATAGTTAGTGCAAATTCATGCTTCCTGTATGTTAGACAGTGACAACTGTAACAAACAAAAATCTGGAGCTATGTCCCCAGATGGAGATATACTGTCAATACTTTATAATACGCTTTACTGTCAAACGAGTGTTGCCCCTCAAACGTGTAAATATTGTAAAAGTGAATATAGTGCATATTACATTTCCTTACATACTTCACTTTTGCAGAGAAGTCAAAACAGTTTATGCATTTTTAACATTATTTTTATGTCCTGTTAAGGGTCGGGGTTGACTGGAGCCTATCCCAGCAGCTTTGGGCATTAGGTGGGGAACACCCTGGACAGTGGCCAGTTAATTGCAGAGCTAACACTTTAGAGTTGCCAAATGGCCTATACATGCATGTTGTTAGACGGTGGGAGGAAGCAGGGCGTCAGAGAGAATCCAGGGTAACACAGGGACAGAATACTCACAGAAAGGCTGGAGTTGGCCGAGGATGTTTCAAGGGTTTAACCTCACGTACTGTGAGGCAGGAGTGCTAACCACTCACCCCCAAATGTAATTTTTTGATGTGACAAACAAAATGGACACTGTGGATGCTTCTCAGCTATACAGACATCTTTTTGCAGATATGGGGAAAGCCCTTTCTGGGCATGTCGTCATTTTTTTGCTGCATTACCTTAAATGGCCACTGGTGAATATAGGGGCAGGGGGAGGGGCCATCTCCAGTCCACAACTTAAATGGCTCTTTCTACGTGGAGCTTTAAATGTCAAATATTGTTTTTGATGTGTTCCATTTTGTTCATCTACAGGCTATACAACAACATGAGCATTTAAGAGAACTCTATAGGGGATTTATAAGGGGTTTAAACATTTTTTTTATAGAATATGATAATTAGTAAAACTCATGAAAAATAAGTAATAATGAAAGCATTTTTATTATTTTTTATTTTCACATTTGTTTTGGACAGGCACTAATCAAAAATAATATTTGCCACGGTAGTCTTCACAGTTTAGCCTGATGTTACCGTCATATGTAATTACTAAAACTTCAGTCTGCATGATTATTCTTCTGTAGTGTTTTACAAAAATACATACACAGAAGATACTTTTAGTCTAGTTTGTAATATCTAAGTGAATTGCTCCCATGAATATCTTACCTTTGTCTGCCTTGTTTTGTCCATTTAGACCAAGCAAGCAATACAGAAAATGTGGAAGTGTTTCCGGTCTGAAAAAAAAAAGAAAATAGAAAGATGGAACAGTGGCCAGTTTAACATGTAAAATATACACTTAATAGGTCCTTTAGACTATTGGACTAAAGAAATAAAAAATGCAGAAAAAGTGCTTTGTGAAACTAAAAATAACTCTTAATTTGCTTACAAAATGTGGGATATTTAACAAACCGTGTCTCTCTGGATAAATATAAGGACATAGAAAATTCTTATAACACACTCATATTGTTTTTGTGCATGCACTTCTAAGCACAAACAAATTCTAAAATGTTTCATTTATATTCAAACCATTTTGCATGCGTTGTTATCCGTTGCGGGTGAACACAGGGCCACTTCGACTCTCCATTATAGCACAGCCGCTTTTAGGACAAAGAAACAGACATGTGCCACAATGGAAAAATACAAAAGAAGTCCCCAACAAAGACTGCATATCACACTCTAATCTTGATCAGTGCTCAATAAAGTAAAGAACATCTAATCCCCCCCACATCTCGCAGATGCTGTCTGCTTCATCACAACAAACAGACCGAGCCACAGGATGGATGCTGATGTAACGTTCCCATTAGACTGATGCTCATCTATTGACGCTTCTCCTCGTTGCCAGGGCTGCGGTTTAGTTAACGCTGTCATATTGACCCACCAGCCAGTGGATGAAAAGCCAGTTTGCGTTTAATCCATTTGCCCGCAGTTACACAAGCATTTAGAAGCAGGGATCTTGACGACGAGGCTTTAATGAACCGCTGTCATATTCCATCTTACTCAGCTACAAGGCACGTCTAATTAGAGCGTCCACCATAACAACACATTGTCTGAGCATGGGGGTTAACACCAGTGGGTCTTTAAGCAGCAATACGTTTCCCTCAGGCATTCTGGGATATCTTTCTCAGAGAAGCACACAGCTTACAGTTACACAATTGCAGTAAAAGGCCAATTATTGCTATGGACCACACAAGGCAGAAATCTAATGATTGAAATAAAGACTTGATTTGTCATATATCTGATAGTTAGTAAAATATTTTAAATTAAAATGTGCACAGTTCAACATCTTACCCAGGATTAGACAGATAAATATTATGATCAGCATTGCATTCAAATGTCATTCACCAAAATCCTTGGAAATACATGTTCTTATGGCTCTATTAGTCAAAGCTTTCAGCATTTTTTATTTTCTAAAAAAAAAAAAATCACAATATTCTACTCTAATTAAACTAATAACTTTCACATATATAATATATTTAATGTATGATCTATTTTAAATAATGAAACAGGGATTTGAACCAGCATTTTTTCTACAAGTGCCAACAACAATATAGGCCCTCATTCAGCTAAAAAAACATTTCTATTGTATAAACAGCCATGTTATGATTTAACTGCTGACTGCAGTGCATTTCTATTCTATACCTGCATCCAAAACCACAAATAAATGTGCTTTTATTTACAGGGAGATACATATTCATCACCTTTAAGGCATATTTTTATTTTAACATAACTAGTACCTGAGCTACAGGTTATTCTTTGCGGCTGAAAGGACTCCAGTGACTCCTGTGCTGGGTTCATGTCTCTGCCTCTCCTCCTCCGTATGTCTTTTGTGCAGCTCGTTGTTTTCTTTGGGGCAATTTTTATGAGTTTGTTTAAGTTTATCATGTTACCACAGAAGCTAATAGGCTTTTTACACAGATCACAAAACTGCAGTAAAATAATCTACATGGCGTTTGCTCGTCTTGTTGCTGCTCTGTTCTGACGACACAGCCTGTCTACTTTTAAATGGCCTGCCCCACTACTGTTGTCCTTCTCACTCAGTGCAGGAGCAAAGGGAGCGCTTGTGTGTGCATCTTTGTGAAACACCCAAAAAAAAACAAAATTAATTAAATGAAAAAAATAAATGCTTGCAACTGCCACTCATTTGCCATTGTTGAATAGATTTGTTTTGTTCTTGAACAACTCTAGATTGAACAGTTTTTTTAATTCAGAAAAATAAAATAAAAATAAATAAACATGCATAACTTCTGCTTAATGTGCACACATTCAAGAATTAAAAGCAAAATGCCATATGTATATATTCATTCTTTGATTATTGGTTTACTACTGTATAATGCGTTTAAGATATATTGTATTTGCATAAAGAGATTTAGATCATATTCATGTTTGGCTATTGAAATGATAAACCTCAGCAGTTCAATTCCAATCTTTCTATAGTTGTATTAAATTGCATGTTGTCAGAATCTGTAAGTGTGGTAAACCCATTCCTTCCGTTGTTATCAGTTGCATTCCAGCAAGGTCACATGACCTCATACATACATAACCACAGGTCTTTCGTGACCTCTGATATAAAATTCATTGTCCTTGAGGTTTTCGCCTCTCGCTGCCAACCTGCTCCCAGCGTCTAAACCTGTAATGTGCCTCAGCCAGGTGTAGCTAATGGGAAATAATAAGTTGTTAACAAGCATTAAATGAAACCTCTGTGACAAACAGACATTGTAGGTAAGTTCACGCTTGTTTGGGAATTCTATTGGAAGCTGGAATATAAGATTACGTTCCGGGTGAGAGCTTTGTCTTATTTCTCCTTCTTTCCCCTGTCGCAGTGTTTTGTTTCATATAGGCTGAATCAGCTTACATATTATGGTGATAAGATCAGCCATCTGTGAAGCGGAGGAATTGCCGTTGCACTATTTTCATTCCAGTCCACGTGGGAAGCGTTAATACCTTTGTGATACCTTGATGCGACTGAGAATTTGCACGTGTACGTGTAATTGAGACTGCCTAAGTGAAACGCTGTCAGATTTCTCAGATGGGATTGGTCATTAGTTGAGATAAACTTCGCTCTTGTTTCTAACAGGCTTTAAATCCAACAAAAAGGAAACACAAAAGATTTAATGAATTTGAATTTTTTTCCTCCCATTTGTAGGGTTTTGTTTTGTACAAAATTGTAACTCAAAGTAAACGGGATCACTCAAGTATGCATGACACAGCAGCACTTTGCCCAAACTTTTCAAAGGCCACAACCAATACCTTTCTATTACCAAGAAAGTGCAAATATATACATTTATTTATTCAATTATATTCTAGAAGCATTATTTATCATGTGTCTTGAGGATGGCTGGACACATACTAATGTATAGATTTTGATAGATACAGTCACACATAAATATGC
>JALDNG010002274.1:0-40677 GCA_024349245.1 Neodontobutis hainanensis | reverse complement strand
TGTCTATATGTTCATTTGCAAACTTCAAACACTGATTTTTGTGTTGAGGACGTAGAAGAGGTTTTCTTCTGATGAGTCTTCCATGAAGTCCATATTTGTACAAGTATCTCTTTATAGTGGAATAGTGTACCACAACTCCAGTGTCTGCCAGCTCTTTCTGGAGGGATCGTGCAGTCAAACCTGGGTTTTGACTTACTTTTCTCACAATCCTGCGAGCTGTACTGTCTGATATTTTTCTTGGTCTTCCAGATCTTGCTTTAACTTCCACTGTTCCTGATGACTGCCATCTCTTAATTACATTCCAAACAGAGGATATTGGCATCTGAAAACGCTTTGCTATCTTTTTATAGCCTTCTCCTGCTTTGTGAGCATCAACTATTTTCAGTTTTCTAGACAACTGCTTAGAAGAACCCATGGTGCTGATTGTTGGGGCAAGGTCAGATGAGTCTGGGCATTTAAAACCTTTGAGATTGACACCACCTGGTCTAACCAGACGATGACTGAGAACAATCCATGACACTGTCAGGTCTTAGCTTGCCAAAGTACAAGGTATTAACTCTGCAGGTGCCCAAACTTCTGCAGACACCATTTTTTTGTTTTCTGTTATTTTGAAAGTGTAAATGATGGAAATAAAATCTAACTTTTTAAAAAATTATTATAAGAATGTCTAATCTTCCATCTTTTCTTGGCTTCTTTATGCACATTAATACACATTTTTACTTGGGGTCCCCAAACTTTCGATCACCACTGTAAGTCAAAGAACTCTTCTGGCACTGGGACTGCCTTTACTCTATCAACTAAAACTAAATTTAAATTTACATTTTGATTCTTACTTGGACTCCAGAATGTTTACCGCTCTTAACAGAAGCTCCGTCATAAGCTTGGCCTACAAGACATTTCTTAAATTCTAGACCATGGCTCTCTGGAACATGAATATTTTTTTCTTATGCAAACCTTTCAGCGTCAAGTCTTTCTTCCAATTCAAAATGCAAAAAAATCTTATGGCAAGCTCTAAAAAAATAATATCTGCCTTGTTCTTTTTTTGAATTTTTTTTGTTTAATCAGCTATAATACTGAATACTTCACTTTTTTTTTACTTCTTCTGTTACATCGGTTTGAACCATGTTGGCCAAAACAATACGCATCTCATGCTTGATGGCTTTGCTTATGTACCTGGCATTGTGAAATGATGTTAATCTTTTCTTTACAGTCTTGGCATGCTGAGCAGTTGTTCCAAGAATGGCCATGAAGTTTCCTTTGTTGTTAGACACAGAAGATTAATCTTGTCTACTCTGACTTGTATTTTGGGTGGCTGTGAGAAGGAGCACTTTCCCTATAGTTTTTATGTAGGCTTGATTGTCAGCAACCACTTTGTTATGTTCTTTGTTTAATAACTGCCAGTGTTGCATTTGCTCTAACTGCTCTTTGGTAGTCCACCTAGGCAGTCATGGCTTGCTTGTGCCTGTCAGATTTAGCATGAAGTGCAAAACCGGCTTCTATGGATATGGCCTTTTTTTCAATTTTTAAATCCCACCGCTGAGTCAAAAACACTATCAGGGCAATTGGGTAGGCTGATGTCGACACGCAAGCAGAATGAGGAGTCCAGGCTCTGGGAGTATTCAATCTAGGGGTGTATGCCGTACCAGGCAGCTTTACAACTTTGCTTTCTATTGCCCTTTAATGTTTTGGGAAAACAAAGGAAAACCAGTTGCAGTGGCATGTCCAGAATAAAGATGTTAATAAAATATTTAAAAGATGTGATTCAACAAAACATATAAATTATATTTTACAGTGCTGACTTCAATTAATCATAATTTTATACAGATTAACATAAAATATGTTTTCCACAAAAGCAAATGTTCTTACGGCATTACTTACCTGATGGTCCATTGTTTTTTGAGGAGGAGGAAGGTATATCCATCCTGTATCTGTGCCTGTAGTGTCTCATGTCTGACTGTCATCTCCCTCATCTTGCGCTGAACTCTCACTACCTCTACTGGCCTGCTCAACATTTACATTATCTCCTTCCTGGTTGTCTGGCTCTTCAGACAGTTGGGAGCAGCAGTGTCTGAAAGCCATTTTGCAAAACACTCAGATTTACACAGTGCGCTTGAATGCTTCTTCTGACCAGCGCATGGACAACAAACAGAGTTGTGCTTAATTGATGTGCTCTGCAGCAGGTCCAGAGTAGGACCAGTAGTAGAAAAAAGGCTTGCTGTTCATTTTTGTGCGTGTTATATGAAAAAATAAATGTAAATTGATAAAGGCAGTGGAATGTGGATGGCCTGCTAGTCATGAAAAAAAATGAAAAACTAAATAAAAAAAAATAATAATAATAAATAAAAAAAAAAAAAAATTACACTAGTAAGATTTACCAAAAAAAAATGTTCTCTCCCATGTTCTCTTACGTTTATTTTCTTTATCACCCTTAAAGCCTGTTCACACCTGGACGAATTTTGCCGACGTTATTCGCCGACGTTTAACACCTCGCGACTAAACAATGGGCGCCAATGTGAGTGTTCACACCGACGCGAAAAACGCCACACGTAAAAGCATCAGTTTTAAAAAAACGCCTCGGGTTAGTTTTTTTGGTTTGACGCGCCACGTCAAAAACTATACGACCAATGAGATTGGCGCTTTTGCTCACGTGTCTGGAGCTTCTGAAGCTACAGTAAAACACAACTTGGGGGCGTTCAAACACAAAACGGTCTTGCCGAACACACATACGTAACAGCGAAGAAGATATACGCCAAGTAGCGTCTACACTGCCGGGAAGAAATAAGACGAAGAAGATGCAAGGCAAGATGAATGTAGAGCTGCTGGTCTCGTTGGTGTCGGAACACAAAGAACTTATGACAAACGCGACATCGATTACAAAAATGACTTGCTCTCTTCTTCTGAGTGAAAAGCGAGTGTCTGAAGCGTAAAGTTGAGCAGCGCCACCTTGTGTACGGGGTATTTCTGCTTTACATTAAGCGCCATCTAATGTCAGGGAATGAATTTGCATGTTCACTCGGCTCATCGTCAGTGAAAATTGCTTGGGTGTGAACACAAAAAACACGCTGAAAAACGCTGGCGAATAACGCGCGCGAATATTCGTCCCGGTGTGTACGGGCCTTTAGGCTGATCCCTCCCTCTGGGTGTAGCCCAGTAACTGGGCAGCATCACTCAGCTGCTTGAACACAGCACAAAGCATCTGCTCTGTCCACATTGCTTTCCCCCCAAAACACCATCACCTTTATGATTGTCATTTAAAAGTAAAGACTGTACATAAAATTATCAAAGCTCTCTGTAGGTTTGTGCTTTTTTTTTAACTTCTAAAATCCCCAAACAGGAAAATTTATTTAGGATTTTGCTCAGTATAGATTTGTTCCATACTGTTTCTGTAAAACTCAGTTTCACCACCAGGTGCTCTATAAATACAAGTTGTTATTTTAGCTTTTTTTCCATATTTATCTCAACTGTAACATATTCAAACAGATTATCAGTTGCTATGGTCATGTTTCCATCAATTTGGCATTCAGATTTATGTCCACATAAAGAATGCACCTCGCTCAATGTTAAACAGAAACTTAAACATCAAGTGTAAAATAAAATTAACGAGTTTCTCCTTATTTATTTAAGTTACTCAAAATAGCAACCATTAATAGTAATTTAGTGTTTATCATCAAAATGCTGAAGGAATCATTAAACCTTTTATCTTTTGGTTTTAAAGATTTGATGCCCCTCTCAGTCTGTCCTCCTCACTGACAGCTCCAGCTCCTGCTCTCCTCCTTCTTCAGTCACTGTCAGAGCTCTCCTCAAGGAGCTTGAAACTCTCTTGAGCTGGAGTCTTGAGAAGAAAACCTTTTAATAGATTACATATCTGTCATCATATTGTGCCAAACTTCATGTTGGAGATATTCTGCATGACACCAACAGTGAAATAAATGATAAGTTGAAATGATACAGCAAGGTTACATTTATGTTGTCTCAACCTAATGCAAAACTAATTTAGTTCAGTTATGGTTCATAGAAACAAGGCAAACTCCTCCACTCAGTCAAATTCTTTTTCTCTACAGTTTTCCTCAGAGTTTTATTGTGTTTTTTGTCACTGATGTGCAGGCGCGGCTGATCTATTATGGGCGCTGGGGCGCCGCCCCTCCTACCAAGTAAAAAAAATAAAAAATAAAAAAATTCAGTTTTTGACTTTCTTCTGTACGTGTTTTTAACACTAGAATGAGGGAGAGGGGTGGGGGAGGGGGTCTTTTTGTCTACCAGCTTCATCATGTGCCGCATAATAACATAAATGTGTAGTTTTCTTTTTACAGTCTATGGTAGTTTTATGCTTGGGGCGCCGAGAAAGGGCGCCCTCACTATCTAACCAATGGAGCTCTGATATGCTATAAAACGTCACTAAATATGATAAATTCAACCAATCAGTGACGCGCAGTAATAATTCTCCGATGGGCGCTTTGCCTCTGCGCCAATCGGAGAATAACATGAGTTGGGTGTGGTCACGCGGCAGTGCGTGACCACACCCAACCTTGGCAGTGAGATTCGAGTTGACAATGGCGCCGGCGTCACACGAGAAAGAAACCGCGCAATCTCTTCTTCAAACTCCGTTTGAAAGAAGACCACTGGCTGAAAAACAAAAAATAAAAGAAATGGGACCAGACCAGCCACAAATTAACATCAGACAGCAGGTGAAAGACAAGGAAGCGTCTTACACTAGAGGCTTTTCGCGGACATGGTACACTAGGAAGCCGTGGCTAACCGGCTGTGGAGTAACTAACTCGCTGTTTTGCTTCCCTTGTTTGCTTTTTAAAACTGCAGCGACCGATCGAGCCTGGTGTGAAAACGGTGTTCAGGACATGAAACATTTTTCGGAAAAAATAAAAAAACACGAACACACAAAGACGCATATGGACAACTGCCTGAAATTTGCGTTGCTGGGGAAGGCTAACATTGCTACTCAGTTGGATGATGGCCATCGACTTTGTATAAGAAGGCACAATGAGGAAGTGGGCAAGAATCGATATATTCTTTCTAAACTGATTGACTGTGTTAAATTTTGTGGAGCCTTTGAATTGGCTTTGCGTGGCCACAACGAGACTGAAGCCTCTGAAAACCCAGGCATTTTTAGGGGCCTTGTTAACTTCGCCTCGTCGTTGGACGCTGCTCTGAAGGAGCACTTGGAGGGAGCTACTGTGTTCAGAGGTACGTCCAAAACGATTCAGAATGAGCTGCTGGACTGTATGCTGACTGTTGTTAAGGAGTACATTCACGAGGAGGTGACTGCGACGGATTATATTGCCATTCAAGCCGATGAAACATCTGACGTGTCTGTCCAGTGCCAACTTGCCCTTGTACTTCGCTACATCGACCGCTACAACGTCATTCAAGAGCGCTTTTTTGAGTTCATGCCGATTGAAAACGCGAATGCTGAAAACATCGCTCAAGCACTTTTGGAAAGGTTGAGTGCATTGATCCCACCCAAAGACAAGACAAAATTAATAGCTCAAGTTTATGACGGAGCGAGCGTTATGCGTGGTGCCACTGGAGGAGTTCAGCGTAAAGTGATGGATGTGTATGAAAACGCACACTACGTACATTGTTACGCACATCAGCTCAATCTGGTAATGCAGCAAGCCACCTCAAAGATACCCAAAGTATCCACATTTTTTTCGGAGCTAGGTGGATTTTGTGCATTTTTTTCAAGGTCGCCCAAACGGACCAGCGTGCTTGATGATGTTGTTGGCAGCAGACTTCCGAGAGCGTGTGCAACAAGATGGAACTTTCACAGTCACTCAGTGAACACTGTATATGAGCACAGGGATGATCTTCTTAAGTGTTTTAAGACCATTCAGGACTCTGGGAACTTTGATGCTGTGACTGTGAGAGAAGCAGGAGGGTTTGTGAGGATGCTGGATGATGGTACATTTTGCTTTTTTCTCCAACTATTTCACAAAATCATGCCACACGTCGACATGCTCTTTCAGCAGCTTCAGAAACGAAACATTGACCCCATCTTCATCAAAGCTGCCATCTCTAAGTTTTCCGACAGCATTAGAAACATCAGGTAAATGTGAAAAATCATAGAAATAACATGAATGCAGAATAATGTAGTAGGCCTATCAATCAATTGTTTTATGTTTAAACAAGGTCTTCCATATTCACTGTGCAAAAGGAGATTCCAGCAGCCAAGCGACAGAGAACACTGGGGCCCGCAGAACAACATCGGATTGCTATTGAGGTACAGCTTAGGCTATTTCACTTTCATAGGCCTCTTGTGCTTTAGTCTACAATAGTGCTTCACAAACTGCTGCATGATAACTGCTGGTGCCACTCAAAGGTCCTTTGTTGTTATATATAGTTTTTAATTTTGTGTTATGTTTGGAGCAGTTACTAATGTTTTGCCAAATCAAATTCACTTTATCCGTTAGGGACTTCATTTGCTGAGAAAGTGTGGTCCGTGAAATAATTAGCTATTTTCCGGATTGTAAAGTCACGGGTTTTTTTTTTAATCAAGAAGCACGCTGTGATGAATCAAAATGTTGACCTTTAAAAATATATAGGGGTCCCAAGAAGGCTAACGTTATTGGCTGTAGGCTATTTTGGATAATTTTTGGTGTGCGCCAGAAAGAATAGGCTATCTAATAATAATTTATAATGATAATTATTCTTATATAATAATTTCAAAGGCATGATATGTTGTAGTCATTTTGAAAGTACACAAATATAAATATGTTACTATTACTGAATGAGAATGTTACTGTTTCGAATGAGAGCCTTAAACGACTATTGAGCAACACATCCAAGTGATGGCGTAATCGCTCGCTCACACAACATATTGCCATATTGCTGGGCTCAGACAAAGGAGCGCTTTGCGTTCACTGGGCACCTTGTGAGTTCAACACTGCTGCATGGAGAGCTGTTCTCACAGCATGCTAAAACCTATCCAAGTGCTGCATTGAATGCCACCGTGGAGGCCTATCCGATGCTGAACAAAGCTAGACTGAAGACAGAACTATCCTTGGTCTATGAAAACCCGGAGTTTGAAAAGTGTAGTGGTGCAGTGCCTCTGTATCAGTTTTTTATGGAGAACAACCTTCAGTGCACATTTTCAGAAACTGTTAATCTTCTGAAAATTCTTATCACTACTCCAATGACATCAGCAGAATCTGAAAGATGCTTCTCCACTCTAAAAAGAATCAAAACGTTCCTAAGGAGCACGATGTCTCAAGAAAGACTGAATGCCCTTGCCATGCTTTCTATGGAGAAAAAGATTGTGAAAGACATGCCCAACTTCAACAACAAAGTTATTGATAGGTTTGCAACCCAGAAAGAAAGGAGAGCCAAATTTCTTTACAAGTTACTGCATAATCATCTCAGCTGCTTCTCTCCATCAGGCACTCAGCATCTCCTCTGCTGCTCCAAGCACTCAGCATCTCCTCTGCTCCTCCAAGCACTCAGCATCTCCTCTGCTCCTCCAGGCACTCAGCATCTCCTCTGCTCCTCCAAGCACTCAGCATATTCTCTGCTCCTCCAAGCACTCAGCATCTCCTCTGCTCCTCCAAGCACTCAGCATCTCCTCTGCTCCTCCAAGCACTCAGCATATTCTCTGCTCCTCCAAGCACTCAGCATCTCCTCTGCTCCTCCAAGCACTCAGCATCTCCTCTGCTCCTCCAGGCACTAAGCATCTCCTCTGCTCCTCCAAGCACTCAGCATCTCCTCTGCTCCTCCAGGCACTCAGCATCTCCTCTGCTCCTCCAAGCACTCAGCATCTCCTCTGCTCCTCCAGGCACTAAGCATCTCCTCTGCTCCTCCAAGCACTCAGCATCTCCTCTGCTCCTCCAGGCACTCAGCATCTCCTCTGCTCCTCCAAGCACTCAGCATCTCCTCTGCTCCTCCAGGCACTAAGCATCTCCTCTGCTCCTCCAAGCACTCAGCATCTCCTCTGCTCCTCCAAGCACTCAGCATCTCCTCTGCTCCTCCAGGCACTCAGCATCTCCTCTGCTCCTCCAAGCACTCAGCATCTCCTCTGCTCCTCCAAGCACTCAGCATCTCCTCTGCTCCTGCAGGGATGCTGTTGTGTCTCTTGATGAGCAGAGGAGATGCTGTTGTGTCCCTGGAGGAGCAGAGGAGATGCTGTTGTGTCCCTGGAGGAGCAGAGGAGATGCTGTTGTGTCCCTGGAGGAGCAGAGGAGATGCTGTTGTGTCTCTTGATGAGCAGAGGAGATGCTGTTGTGTCCCTGGAGGAGCAGAGGAGATGCTGTTGTGTCTCTTGATGAGCAGAGGAGATGCTGTTGTGTCCCTGGAGGAGCAGAGGAGATGCTGTTGTGTCCCTGGAGGAGCAGAGGAGATGCTGAGTGCTTGGAGGATTTTGATGTTTTTGTTTTTTGTCTGTCTTAGAGGTGGTTCGCTGTACGATTAATGATGTGAACACTGGAGACAATGTAAATAATTTTTATTGACTTGCTCACCATTACAATTGGTAATGCACAGTCTTTGTGTTTAATGAATATTGACGCAAATTACAGCAATTATAAGTTCACCTTGTATGACTTGGTTTCCTTGTATGACTTGGTAAACCCTTGTCTTTGAAAGAACAATATTTGAAATCTACAAGGACATTCTAAATTTATACTTTAATAATTACATTAGATGCTATTTGTTTTTAAGTCGTTACTTTTGTGTTAATGTAATAAATAAACAGCAGAAATCTCCCTCAGCCCCCCCTACTTTTTCCATCACAAGCCGCCACTGCTGATGTGTACCACAATGTGGTTTAACAGTGCAGCTATTTAGACATTAGTTGACCAGATAAAAATAAAGTGCTCCAACATTTGTGCAAAGACTCGACAAAACTTTAGCCGTTATTCTGCTGAGACTGCAATCCTAGGTGTATTTTCATTCTGCCCCTGTATTATTATTTTTCTTTTGCCTTCATACCATGTGGGGTTGGAACCACACTGATAATGAGGACCCCTAATAGTTCTCGTCCTAACAGATACATAAAATAATTTAGCAAAATAGTGTTATGACCGACCTCCCGTGGGCCCACCACCTGCAGGAGGAACCGTAAGGGGCCGATGCAATGTGGATTGGGTGGCAGTCGAAGGCGGGAGCCTCGACGACCCAATCCCCGTACACAGAATCTGGCTCTAGGGACATGGAATGTCACCTCGCTGGCGGGTAAGGAGCCTGAGCTTGTGCAGGAGGTTGAGAGATACCGACTAGAGATAGTCAGGCTCACCTCCACGCACAGCTTGGGCTCTGGAACCCAAATCCTCGAGAGAGGCTGGACTCTCCACTACTCTGGAGTTGCCTGCGGGGAGAGACGGCGGGCCGGTATGGGTTTGCTCATTGCCCCCCGGCTCAGCCGCCACGTGTTGGAGTTCACCCCGGTGAACAAGAGGGTCGATTTCCTGCGCCTTCAGGTCGGGGATAGGTCTCTTACTGTTGTTTGTGCTTACGGGCCAAATGGCAGTGCAGAGTACCCGGCCTTCTTGGAGTCTCTGGGAGGGGTGCTGGAAAGTGCTCCAACCGGGGACTCCATCGTTCTACTGGGGGACTTCAACGCTCACGTGGGTAGCGACAGTGACACCTGGAGGGGCGTGATTGGGAGGAACAGCCCCCCTGATCTGAACCCGAGTGGTGTTCTGTTATTGGACTTCTGTGCTAGCAACAGTTTGTCCATAACGAACACCATGTTCAAGCATAAGGGTGTCCATCAGTGCACGTGGCACCAGGACACCCTAGGCCGGAGGTCGATGATCAACTTTGTAGTTGTTTCATCTGACCTCCGACCGTATGTCTTGGACACTCGGGTGAAGAGATGGGCGGAGCTGTCAACTGATCACCACCTGGTGGTGAGTTGGATCCGATGGCGGGGGAGAAGGCAGGACAGACTTGGCAGACCCAAACGTACTGTGAGGGTCTGTTGGGAACGTTTGGCCGAGTCCCCTGTCAGAGAGATCTTCAACTCCCACCTCCGACAGAGCTTCGACCAGATTCCGAGGGAGACTGGAGACATTGAGTCCGAGTGGACCATGTTCTCCACCTCCATTGTCGACGCAGCCACTCGAAGCTGTGGCCGCAAAGTCTCCGGTGCCTGTCGTGGCAGCAATCCCCGAACCCGGTGGTGGACACCGGAAGTAAGGGAGGCCGTCAAGCTGAAGAATGAGACCTATCGAGCCTGGTTGGCTAGGGGACTCCTGAGGCAACTGATAGGTACCAGCAGGCTAAGCGGGCTGCAGCATGGGTGGTTGTGGAGGCAAAAACTCGGGTCTGGGAAGAGTTTGGTGAGGCCATGGAAAAAGACTATTGGTCGGCCTCGAAGAAATTCTGGCAAACCGTCCGGCGCCTCAGGAGGGGGAAGCAGTGCCCTGCCAACACTGTTTACAGTGGAGGTGGGAATCTGCTGACCTCAACTGAGGATATTGTTGGACGGTGGAAGGAATACTTCCTCAACCCCACCGTCACGTCTTCCACTGAGGAAGCAGAGGCTGAGGGCTCAGAGGTGGACTCGTCCATTACTCAGGCTGAAGTCACTGGGGTAGTTGGGAAGCTCCTCGGTGGCAAGGCACCGGGGGTGGATGAGATACGCCCTGAGTACCTCAAGTCTCTGGATGTTGTGGGGCTGTCTTGGCTGACACGCCTCTGCAACATCGCGTGGTGTTTGGGGACAGTACCTCTGGACTGGCAGACCGGGGTGGTGGTCCTCTTTTTAAGAAGGGGACCGGAGGGTGTGTTCCAACTACAGAGGATCACACTCCTCAGTCTCCCGGGAAAGTCTATGCCAGGGTACTGGAGAGGATGTGTTGGACTCGGCAGGGCTGCCCTTTGTCACCGGTCCTGTTCATTATCTTTATGGACAGGATTTCTAGCGCAGCCAGGGGCCGGAGGGAGTCTGGTTTGGGGACCACAGGATTTCATCTCTGCTTTTGCAGATGATGTTGTCCTGTTGGCTCCATCAAGCCAGGACCTTCAATGTTCACTGGGGCGGTTTGCAGCCGAGTGTGAAGCGGCTGGGATGAGGATCAGCACCTCCAAGTCTGAGACCATGGTTCTCAGTCGGAAAAGGGTGGCTTGCCCTCCAGGTTGGTGGAGAGCTCCTGCCTCAAGTGGAGGAGTTTAAGTATCTTGGGGTCTTGTTCACGAGTGAGGGAAGGAAGGAGCGTGAGATCGACAGACGGATCGGTGCAGCTTCTGCAGTATTGCGGTCGATGTAACGGTCTGTCGTGGTGAAGAAGGAGCTGAGCTGTAAGGCAAAGCTCTCGATTTACCAGTCGATGTACGTTCCTACTCTCACCTATGGTCATGAGCTTTGGGTCATGACCGAAAGAACAAGATCCCATATACAGGCGAAATGAGCTTCCTCCGCAGAGTGGCGGGCGCTCCCTTAGAGATAGGGTGAGGAGCTCGGTCACTCGGGAGAAGCTCAAAGTAGAGCCGCTGCTCCTTCACATCGAGAGGAGCCAGCTGAGATGGCTCGGGCATCTGTTTCGGATGCCTCATGGTCGCCTCCCTAGAGAGGTGTTCTGGGCATGTCCCACCGGGAGGAGACCTCGGGAAGACCTAAGACACGATGGAGGGACTATGTCTCTCGGCTGGCCTGGGAACGCCTCGGGATCCCCAGTAGAGCTGGGTGTCTGTGGAGTGGGAAGTCTGGGCTTCTCTACTTAGACTGCTGCCCCGCGACCCGGCCCCGGCTTCTCCTTTTGCTTGCTGCATAGGAAGCCTAGAAAAATGGCTTCCATAAGTAATTTTTTTTTGTTGTATTTTTCCACTAAATCTTCAAAATCTTTTACACGCAAGTTACCATTAAATTTTAGTTCTTGTTTATTATTATTATACCCCATTCTTCATCCGTCAATGGCCCATCCAAAACACACTCTCACATATACACCTTATATTTATTTAACGTCTCACACAGTGATCCTTTTAAGGAGGCCTATGTTATTCACTATAGTCACAATGACTTTGTTCGGACTCATTCAATCTCACTTTATGTTGTAAGTACAGTTGTAAATTTTAGTCCCTGGACTCCTTAATCTCACTATATATATATATATATATATTATATATATATATATATATATATATATATATATATATATATATATATATATATATATATATATATATATATATATATATACTGTATATACTGTATACACAGTATATATCTTGACCAAACTAATCTTCACAGTCAAAACGCTGCTGCCCATCTGCTAACAAACAGTCGTAAAAATGAGCACATGACACCTGTACTCCTTGCACTGGCTCCTGTCCAGTTTAGAATCTTTTTAAGAACCTAATGTTTTTTTTTTTTTATGCAATCAGTTGCCTTGCACCTTATTTGTGTGCGATTCTGACCCCTCACCAGCCCAGCAAAGCTCTGCGTTCTGCTGGGCAACATCTACTGAAGGTCCCCTGATCCTGGTTCAAACAGTGGGCGATCATTCTTTTGCAGTGAACTCTTTGCCCATTGAGTTACGTTCCATCACTGACCTGCCTCTGTTTAAAGCCAGCTTTAAAAACCTTGAAACCTTGAAACCTATTTGTAATTATGTTTATTTATTGTTAGTGTTATCAATTTGTGGTTGTTGTAACAAGCTATTTAAATTATTGATTGATTGGCTCCTACAGACCACTATTCGGCGCATCCCTGTGCACCACCTTTTCCCATCTTTTCCTCCCCAGTACTCGGTTGAGATAAAGACTTAAGCTTTTCATTCACCAGTGCAAGCTATTGTTCGAACTATAACCTTTAACCTAAACCTCTGACAAGGCTAAGATCACTTTCCTTATGCACTTACTTTCTGAGAAGACGTCAGCATAGGCTATAGCGTATGTCACCCTTTATTCTCTTCAGAAATGGAAAAGGCTTTTGACCATCCTTTACAAGCTAAGGAAGCCAGTAACCCTTGTTATGTCAGGGATCTAGTTCAGTGGCTGCTTATTCTATTGATTCCCATATTTTAGCAGCTGAGTGTAGGTGGGGTGAGTAAGCCCTGCTGGGCTTTTTTTCATTTTATTTATTTATTTATTTTTTTTAATTAAAGGATTGAGGAAATAAAAAAAATAGCAGCCATGGAAGAAAATACTTCCTTACTATTGGTTACAACTGATTGGTCCACGCAATCTGTGGTTAATTGGAGCCTATTTTGCCACACCCATTGTCATGTGGTAAAAACAGATCTTTGTACCAGGGTGTAAACAATATTTTTACACATAGTGTAGCAAGTATTTCTGTATTTCTGCAAGTATTTCTCATGGAGCCTGCCCTCTGGTTGACAGAGGTATATCACTGTATGGGGGTGCCCATACTTAAGGCCTTACTGAGTTAAGCTCCGGTAACCTGTTTTTGTTCCAAGTTTAATTTTTTTGTTTTCTTCTCACAACGAATCAACCAAAATTTGAAAAAAACTTGTCGGGCAGTATTTGTCTCTGCATTATTCTGTTTAGTCATCAGCAGCTAACACAGCCCCATTTTCTTTAACAGTGCACCAAATTAGGAACCTGTTGCACACACAAAACACACAACACGTGCAAGAGATGAACATGCTCAAAACAGGCAAAGATTGCTCAAGACAGTGTTCTCACAGTTTTAGTCCTCTTCACATCTGAGCTACAGAAGAGGTGGTTTCAAATGAATGTCATTGCACCATCAGAAGACATTTTACTGGTTCTGTACAGTTGTGCTGGTGAAATTCTTGGCCTGAGTCTGAACTTGAGCAGCATTCTTCCCTGCAGCCGGAGACATCTGGTTTATGTCTGACTTGTGGTGAACTGAGCACTAGTTTCCCGTAAGACACATCCACTTTGGAGGATTGTGTAACTGATTTAATATTAGACAAGGGTCATGGGGAGCTCAGAGCTGAGGTCTGCCGGCAGTGCAGAATCCATACTTTTTCAGCATACAGTGGAAACCTACTCCATACAAGACGCTGGTGAGTAGCCTGTTCATTCAACCTATAAATAAACTACCTTTTCACATCTTTTCTATTCACATGTTACACTTACTATGCATTTTTCATCATTGTTTCTGAGCTGTCCTGACCCTGTTTTTACGTGTTTTGTTGATATTTGATGATGTTTTCATGATGATATGCTGTGCCCTTTCTATGCCAGATGCAGAGCTGGTGTGTTTTTTCCAAATAGTTCAATCTTAGTTTTAGTAGTTTGCTATGAAGTGGCTTCATTTGTGGTGTCCTGCTGTAAATACAATGCTTGTGTAGTGTTTTACATATTGTAGACTTGGTCGGGATTGTTTCTTTAACTCATTTCTTTACTCTTGTCGTCCATTTGACAGGGCTCCCACTTCTTGGTAGAGTAGCAACAGTCCCAAAGCGTCTCCATTTGTAGATTGTTTGTAGACTGAGAAAGTCTTTGAAATAACTTTGCAACCCTTTCCAGCTTTATGTAAAGCTCCTCTAAAAACTTTTTTTTGGCAAGGCATGGCGTGTTCTTCTTGTGCAGACCAAACTCCAAAAACTCCAGAACTTGACCCAAATTAGCTTATTTGAGGTCATTACCTCAAGGGTTTACATACTTTTTCCACAAGCACTATGAGTTTTTTGGTTGTTCTCAGTAAAGATCTTTTTTGGGGTAATTATTTTTAGATACAGTGCAGCCATTTATTGCCGAAGTTCCATCATATGTAGGCAGTGTCAACAGCCTGGCCATATTGCCAGAGAGTATGGTGGGCCTCGTGTTCCTAACCATCAGCAGTCCTCATTGCCTGCTTATTTCCATTCAGGGTCACCCATCAGAAAGCTAGCACCTGTCGTGCTGCAGAGCCACAGCTCGGGTGGGGCACCCATTGCATGGGTTAGTTAGGCCTGCCGCATTCCCAGTGGCACAATGACAATTGTGGCTACCACCTTATGAGCAGTACTCTGCTACTACTGTTTCTTCCAAACCCATGGAGTATGGCTTACTCTACTATGGCTTGGTTCAGGTTGTTCGAGGGACTGCACATGTCCCTGTGGTCAATGTTTGGACTAATGTTTGGACATGACCCTTGCCACTGTATCATCCAAAACTGACTTCACTCCACCTTTATCGGGTTCAACACAATAAAGGCATTTACCTATTTTATCTTCCTATTGAGGAACAGCTTCAGGTTCAGATTCCTTTAAAAATGTTTGCAACCAAAGATCAGGATCTGGGTTATACCAACTTGATTGCTCACAACATCACCCTACTTAATGATGTCTTGATCAATTACCATCATATTCCTCTATCAGAGTACAGGTTTGTGAAAAAAACAGCTCTTGGCACCCAAGAGCTGCTTGATATGTGCCCTACAGGAGATACAAGAGAGTTTCAGGCCTTACGCCTTCCCTATTGTGCTTGTCCGTAAAAAGGATTGTAGCCTGCGTTGTGGTAAGCTCAACACCAAGACCTGAATGGATGTATTTCTATGCGGTTTGCCACTGTAAAGCTGATGAGTGGGACTAACCATGTTTAAGTTGTAAAGAAGGCACAAGATGACATTATGCACATTGTTTGGGCTATTAAAGTGTAATTGCATGCCTTTCGGCCTCTGCAATGCCCCCAGCACCTTCCAGCGCTTGATGCCAAGCATCTTTTGTACTTGAATGACATTGTCGTTTTCTCATCTACTGTCTAACTAACAACATCTGGAGCAACCCATAAATAAGTTTATCAAACGGAAATCTCTTGTACCACAAGTACAAGTGGTTCATAAGTAATGCAAGCCCCTGTCAGAGGTGACTGTAAGCTCCCATTCAGAACATACATCATATTCTCAAAACGTTCTCTCATTTCAGGGCTCATATTTTGGAACAGTATTCCACTCTTAGTGAGAAAATGTATAACTTTCTTTACTTTTAAAACACATTTCAAACTGTGGTTAAGAGACACTCAAACATGTGATTTTATGTGATTAGCAGGTCACAATTTATACTTAATCCTTTACTGCACTGTAGATTCTTTCTTTCTTTCTTTCTTTCTTTCACAGACAGTGAACTCAGGGACCTCTCCAATTCACAGCCTAAACATCGCCCCCCACTATATTAAAAACAACAGCCTTCAACCATCTGCCATCTTGATCTGTCTGACCCTGTACTCTAAAGGCCCGTACACACCGGGACGAATATTCGCCAGCGTTATTCACCAGCGTTTTTCAACGCGTTTTTTGTGTTCACACCCAAGCGATTTGCGCTGACGATGAGCCGAGTGAACATGCAACTTCATTTCCTGACATTAGGGGGTGCTTAATGTAAAGCAGAAATATCCCGGTACACAAGGTGGCGCTGCGCAACTTTACACTTCTTATCCTCGCTTTTCACTCAAGATGAGAGCAAGTATTTGCTTGTCTAAAAATCATACAAAGAAAACATGAATATTTCAAGCACCAGTAGCTCCAGTTCCAGCGATGAAGAAATTATAGTTCTGTTGAATGAGGAAAGACGTCGTAAAAGACGCCGATATTGGATACATCCCATAGTTACGAGAAGAGAAGAACATGGGGAGTTTTATCGACTGGTGCAAGAGCTGAAAATGTATCATGAGTGTTTTCGGTGGTATTTTAGAATGTCCGTCAGTGAGTTCGAAAATTTACAATATGTGTATATATATATATATATATATATATATATATATATGTACAATACCTTATGTACCAATATATATGTACAATACCTTATTTCATTTTATATATGTACAATACCTTATTTCATTTTATATATGTACAATACCTTATTTCATTTTATATATGTACAACAATAAAATGGCTGCATAGTGTGAATTGTAATCTTTGTTGTGTTTTTATGTATACATGTAATATGATCCACAACAAGACTAGTTTTCCTTGGGGACCAATAAAGTAATCTTGAATCTTGAAGTATGGTGGAGGAAACATGATTTGAGCCTGCTCTGCTACATCAGGGCTTGGCCAGTTTCAATCATTGAGAGGAATATCAGACAGTTGTTCCGGATAATGTGAGGCTGTTGTCAGATCCACTCCGTCTCCCTCAGGGATCCACTCCACTTTCCTTCTCCTTCCTTCATCTCATCACTGCCACCTGTCCCAAGCACCTGCAATCTATTACCATCAGTGAGGTATTTAAACCGCTCCTTTCCACCTCTTCCCTGCCAGATCGTTCAGCAGACTTTGTGTGAATGTTTCCAGCGTTTGTTACAGCTCTTATTCCAGCCCTCGCTCCAGCCCTCGCTCCAGCCCTCGCTCCAGCCCTCGCTCCAGCCCTCGCTCCAGCCCTCAGGTTTGGACTCCAGCTTGCAGCCCAGTTCCTCGGCTTGTCTCCAGTCACCGGCTCGGCTCCAGGCTTCGTGCAGCTCTACGCCTCGGCTTGGTCTCCAATCACCGGCTCGGCTCCAGGCTTCGGTGCAGCTCTACGGCTCGCTCCAACTCTCAGCCCAGCTTTCCGGCTTGGTCTTCCGTCACCGGCTCGGCACCAGGTCTCGGTTTAGCTCGCGGTTCAACTCCAACTCTCGGTCCAGCTCCTCGGCTTGGTTCCAGTTCACGACTTCACTTCAGCCATCAGCGCAGTTCCTCCGCACGGACTACAGTCTCAGATCTCCTATCCAGCTTCCTGTCACTATCTGTACTTAAATAAAGAATCACTTACCTTCACTGTCTTGTGCGCATTTGAGTCCTCAGTCCCACATTACAGAACGATCTGGCCAAGATGGACTCAGCCAAAGCAGAGAAAGTAATTAATGGATTCAACATTATTGAAGAAACTCTTCAAAATCATGCAGCCCAAATGAACACTATTTCCGCCAGGTTCCAGCGGATTGTGTCTCAACAGGAAGACGCCTTCCAGGCCATGTCTAATCAGATCCATCTCCTGACTTCTCAGCTAGCCAATATTCCAAAGACCACAGAGAGTCTGGTCTCCGTTCCACCTTCAGATCCTGTTTCCCCGGTGGTTCAACCGATCCCGGTCCAGGAGCCTCTGGTCGGGACTCCAGAACGTTACTCCGGAGAGGCAGGTGGTTGTAATCCTTTTTTGGTAAACTGCTCAATCCTGTTTGCTCTGCAACCCCACACATTCGCCACAGAGAGAGCCAAGGTGGCCTTTGTCATTAATCACCTGACGGGCGCACGCCTCTGGGGAACAGCAGAGTGGGAGAGAGATACCCGGCCTGCTCTAGTTTCCAGTCCTTATCTACTGAACTCCGTAAGGTGTTTGACGCGGAGGATCAGGAGGGGCGCGGCTAGGGGCCTTTTTCAACTAAAACAGGGATCCCGTTCAGTGGCGGATTATTCCATTGAGTTTCGGACGCTTGCTCGGCAGAGTGGATTTAACGCTCCTGCACAACACCAGGCTTTCCTTCTCGTGTTGGCTGAGCACATGAAAGATGAGCTCGCCACTCGGAGCTTCCAGTAGACCTGGATGATTTAATCCGTATGTCAATCCGAGTTGATCAGCGAGTTCGAGCTCGTCGGAGGGAGCGGGCTACCCGAGTCCTCGTTGCCTTCCTCTAGATGCCCAGCTACCACAGTTCTCTGTATCCACAACAGATTCCAGTGCCACCACAGATTCCAGTGAACCCATGCAAATTGGCCGCTCTCATCTCACTCCTGAGGAGAAGCTACGGAGGCAAAGGAGTCACCTTTGTATGTATTGTGGGGGTTCGGGACATGTGGCATTGGTCTGCCCGTTAAAAGGACAGGCTCAGCAGTAGATGGAGGAGTACTGTTGAGTCTTACAGAGGGAGTCTCCTCCATCAATCGCCCACTTGTCCATGTCCAGCTGCTGCTTCCTGGGGGGCCACAAACATTAACTACATTCATTGACTCTGGGGCAGACGGCAGTTTTATGGACGAGACTTTGGCTCTTCAGTTGGGGTTGTCACGAGTTCCCCTACCCAAACCAGTTCCTGCACGGGCTCTGGATAGACACCTCCTGGGCACCGTGACCCACCGGACCAGTCCCGTGGTCCTACTGATCTCTGGGAACCATCAGGAGACCCTTGAATTTTTCCTAATTCATTCTTCAGAGATTCCATTGATATTGGGTTATCCCTGGTTGCGACGCCATAATCCTCACATTGATTGGGACACTGGGGCAATACTAAGATGGAGTCATTCTTGTCACTCTGTTTGTCTTCAGTCAGCGGGAGTACCCAACCCGCTACCTGGTACACCTGTATCCTCTCTGCCGCCAACGCTTCCCAGGAGTACCAGGATTATAAGGAGGTCTTTAATAAGGCCAAAGCCACAGCCTTACCTCCGCATCGGCCATATGACTGTGCTATTGACTTGCTTCCTGGCACCTCACCTCCTAGAGGCCGATTATATTCATTATCTGCTCCTGAAAGAGAGGCCATGGACCTTTACATTAAAGATGCGTTGGCAGCTGGAATAATCAGGCCGTCTTCATCACCAGCGGGGGCAGGGTTTTTCTTTGTGGGGAAGAAAGACAAGACTCTCCGACCTTGCATTGATTACCGTGGACTTAACGAGATCACCGTAAAGAACAGGTATCCGCTTCCTCTGTTGACCTCCGCTTTTGAACTCCTGGAGGGGGCAACAGTGTTTTCCAAATTGGATCTTCGCAACGCATACCACCTGGTTCGCATCCGAGAGGGGGACGAATGGAAGACAGCATTTAACACCTCGTCAGGCCATTATGAATATCTGGTGATGCCTTTTGGACTGACTAATGCTCCCGCCGCTTTCCAGAACCTGGTTAATGATGTGTTACGGGACATGCTCGACCGGTTCATGTTTGTCTACCTGGATGATATCCTCATCTTTTCCAAGAATCACAAGGAACGCGTACATCATGTCCAGTCAGTTCTTCAACGCCTGCTGGAGAATTCGCTTTTGTCAAGGCTGAGAAATGCAAGTTTCACGCACAGTGTCTCTTTCCTGGGTTACATTGTTGCCCAGGAAAAATTCAGATGGACCCTTCCAAGGTGTCGGCAGTATTGGATTGGCCATTTCCGTGCAGTCGAAAGCAACTGCAGCGCTTTCTGGGATTTGCCAACTTCTATAGACGTTTCATCCGTGGCTATAGTACCTTGGCGGCTCCTCTAACAGCACTTACCTCATCTAATGTTCCGCGTTCCTCTGGTCCAGTGAAGCCGAGTCAGCATTCCGTGACTTGAAGCTTCGTTTTTCTTCAGCTCCAGTGCTTATCATCCCAAACTCTGGGATCAGTTTGTCGTAGAGGTGGATGCTTCCGACATGGGAATAGGCGCAGTTCTGTCCCAACGTTCTCCTTCAGACCAGAAATTACACCCGTGTGCCTATTTTTCTCGTTGCCTGTCTCCGCTGAACAAAACTACGACGTAGGTAATGGGGAGTTGCTGGCGGTTAAGCTAGCCTTGGAGGAGTGGCGGCACTGGCTGGAGGGAGCCAAACAACCTTTTTCTTGTGTGGACTGACCACAAGAATTTGGAGTATATCCGGTCAGCCAAACGCTTTGACATCGCATCAAGCACGTTGGTCGTTGTTCTTTACTCGATTTAATTTTGTTTTGTCATTCCGACCAGGGTCCCGGAATCAGAAACCTGACGCACTTTGTCGGCAATTCCAGAAGGAGGAGACATCTTCTGAGGTGACCTCCATCTTATCTCCATCCCAGCTGGTAGCAGCCGTCACCTGGCCCATTGAAGAGCGCGTCAAAGCAGCCTTGAACACCATCACGGTTCCCAGTTCCTGTCCAGAGGGGAGACTATTTGTTCCTGTGGGGTTGCGGTCAGAGGTTCTTCAGTGGGTTCACTGCTCAACTCGCTTGCCATCCCGAATTGGGCGGACACTCTCTTTCTCCAACGGCGGTTCTGGTGGCCTAAGGAGGAAGAGGATGTTCGGGCATTTGTCACGGCATGTCCGGTCTGTAGCCAGCAGAAGCCATCTCATCATGCTCCATCTGGGCTTCTTCGGCCACTTCCGGTTCCCAGAAGACCTTGGTCTCACATGTCTCTGGATTTCGTTACCGGTCTACCAGAGTCAAATGGCAACACGGTGATCCTTTCCATCATTGACCGTTTTTTGAAGATGGCTCACCTCATAGCCCTGCCTAAGTTGCCTTCAGCAAGGGAAATGGCAGAGCTTGTTCTTTAGAATGTCTTCCGGATCCATGGACTACCAATGGACATTGTGTCGGACCAGGGACCCCAGTTTACGTCCACAGTTTGGCGGGTGTTTTGTTCTCTTTTAGGGGCTACTGTCAGCTTGTCCTCTGGATTTCACCCGCAGTCCAATGGCCAGACGGAACGGTTGAACCAGGAGATGGAGTCGGCCTTGAGGTGCATGGCTGGACAAACTCCATCCTCCTGGTCCTCCCAGCTGTTGTGGGTGGAGTATGCTCACAACTCCTTGACGAGTTCGGCTACTGGAATGTCCCCTTTCCAGTGCGTCTACGGGTTCCAACCACCACTATTCCCTGCCCAGGAAAGGGTCCAAGCCCTCATCCGCTTGCAGAGGGACATGGAACAGGGCTTGTGCGGCACTCCTACGAGCTTCCACCCAGTATTCGGCAGCAGCCAATCGCCATCGCAAGCAGAGTCCCCAGTACAAGGTGGGGGATCAGGTCTGGCTATCCACCAGAGACATTCCTCTCAGAGTGGAGTCGAAGAAATTGGCTCCACGATTCATTGGTCCCTTCACTATAGTGAAGATCATCAACCCAGTGGCGGTAAGGTTGAAGCTTCCCCGGTCTATGCGAATTCACCCAACATTTCATGTTTCCAGGATCAAGCCCCTTCAGGAGAGTCCTCTGGTTCCCGCCACCAGGCCCCCGCCTCCCGCCCAGCTTGTCGGAGGTGCTCCAGCATATTCGGTGCGACGGCTCCTTGGATCTAGACGCCGTGGTCGAGGCGTTCAGTACCTGGTGGACTGGGAGGGGTATGGTCCAGAAGAACGTTCTTGGGTTCCTGCCCGCCATATTCTGGATCCACAGTTAATTAGGGACTTCCATGCCTCACACCCCGGACAGTCAGTTGGAACGTCCGGTGCCGTTCCTTGAGGGGGGGGTTCTGTCAGATCCACTCCGTCTCCCTCAGGGATCCACTCCACTTTCCTTCTCCTTCCTTCATCTCATCACTGCCACCTGTTCCAAGCACCTGCAATCTATTACCATCAGTGAGGTATTTTCCTTTCCACCTCTTCCCTGCCAGATCGTTCAGCAGACTTTGTGTGAATGTTTCCAGCGTTTGTTACAGCTCTTATTCCAGCCCTCGCTCCAGCCCTCGCTCCAGCCCTCAGGTTTGGACTCCAGCTTGCAGCCCAGTTCCTCGGCTTGTCTCCAGTCACCGGCTCGGCTCCAGGCTTCGGTGCAGCTCTACGCCTCGGCTTGGTCTCCAATCACCGGCTCGGCTCCAGGCTTCGGTGCAGCTCACGGCTCGCTCCAACTCTCAGCCCAGCTTTCGGCTTGGTCTTCCGTCACCGGCTCGGCACCAGGTCTCGGTTTAGCTCGCGTTCAACTCCAACTCTCGGTCCAGCTCCTCGGCTTGGTTCCAGTTCACGACTTCACTTCAGCCATCAGCGCAGTTCCTCCGCACGGACTACAGTCTCAGATCTCCTATCCAGCTTCCTGTCACTCTCTGTACTTAAATAAAGAATCACTTACCTTCACTGTCTTGTTGGCATTTGAGTCCTCAGTCCCACATTACAGCTGTAACACTGGTAATTGCTGTAGAACAATGTAAGTCACTTTGGATAAAAGCGTCAGCTAAATGAATCAATGTAAAAATGTAAAAATGCCTGCGTCAGCTGAAACTATGTAGAAGGTGGGTGATGCAACAGGACAATGACCCAAAACACAGGAGCAAGTCCACAACAGAATGGCTTTCTGACTGGTCACTGACTGGTGTGGCCAAGTCAGAGCCCAGACCTCAACCCAATAGAGATGCTATGGATTGACTTCACAAGAACCATACACATGAGATTTACAAAAAATATGACAGAGCTAACACCATTCTGCCAGAAAGACATGGCTAAGATTCCTCCTCAATGATGTGCAAATCTGATCCACAGCTACAGGAAGTGCTTGGTTGAGGTCATTGCTATAACAGAAATAATTATTGCTTCAATAATACTCACATTGCCCCACTTTTCCAAGAAAATACAATTTTTCGAAACAAAAGTATATAAAAATACAAAATTGATATTTAGATAGATGAGTGTGTAAGGGGTGTCTCAGAATTGATAAAGTCTCTTGGAATTAGAGACGAAACGTCTTCACCTTGAAAACAGTCCAGATGCTTTTACTTAAACCTTTTCCTCAAGATGTCCTGGATGACCTTCACATTCACAACCTTCACATAGATGAGTGCTTGGTACACATTATATGGCATCTCTCTTTTCTTCAGGACTGTTGCCGTGGTGACTCTTGACCTGGATGATGTCACCCTGTGGGCGTTGGCTGGTGCTGCTGGCTCTGTTTGCCAACATCTCTGTGTGTCTTTCCTGTTTCTGTGAGAAGTATCAGTGGGGGGCGTGGTCCACATGCTCCAGGACCTGTAACCATGGAACCCACACCCGCAGCAGGTCTGGCTCTAGTCCTAATCCAGTTCAGGATTAGTCCTGGGATAACTCCTGATTTAGTACACCTTTTGTCATTGGTTTTATACCTGTTTTTAGGCCTGCTGTAGTCCTGGTTTAGATCTGGTTTCTTGTATCCTCAGGTTGATGGACTTTACTGATCCATACTTCTGGAGGAAGAGCTGTTTGCAGCTGTGCGTTGGTCAGAGACTGGGCCCTGTAACCTACAAGCCTGTCCCATCAACTGTGAACTCACAGACTACACCCCCTGGTCCGAGTGCTCCCCCTGCGCCAAGAAACAGGTAGAAAGGAAGCAAGGAATAAGGAGTAAGGAATACTGACAATGCTTTTTTATCCCTCAGCTGCGGACTCGTTCGGTGCTCATTCCAGCTCAGTTTGGAGGAGCACTGTGCAGTGAGGAGCTTATGGAGGAGCGGCCGTGCCATCCGGCCAAAGAATGCAAACTACCACCCCTCAACTGTAAGGAGCAGTTCAAGTGTGATAATGGTAAGAAGAGCAATCTAACCTTGTTCTCTTTACAGTGCATCTGTTTAATTTGGGCTTGACTGCAGGGGCAGCAGTCTTGGTAGACAAAGCCAGACTTCCTTTTCCCTAAACATGCATTTCCATTACCTATGTTTTTAGTGTTCATTTCCTTTTTCCACTTCCTATTTATTCACATCATTTTGTTGCTTACCGATCCTAAATTCATGTCTTCATACATACACACAACATGGTTTGTTGTTGTTGTATTGCATAATTTAGCCAGGGTTAATTTTGACCTGATTGTAATCATGGTTTGTAAGTGGTTATGTTTTGGGGAATAATTACTGAAATGAGGTGTGCGCTGCAGGGCGCTGTATCAACACCACTCTGACGTGTAACAGACAAAACGACTGTGGGGACAACTCCGACGAGAGGCTGCACCACCTTTAAACCAGTCTGTCAACGGGAGAACTTATGGACCATCCCCGGAACTGACCTGGTGGCAAATGGGTAAGTCAGATCAAAGCATTTAATTACTTTTACTATTTATACTTATTATTCTATTTACTGTTTTATGATTGCAACCTGGTTTGGACCCAGCTTTAGTCAGGGATTGAGGCCACTGTATTAAAAAATCAACTGTAAACGCTTTCTAAACTATCTTTTTGGAATGTTTAACCACTTGGTTAATAATAAAAACAATGGGAGGCTTTGGCAGAGATGCACCAAGAAAAGCACGAGATGTTAAATATTTATATGGACAAAGCTCCATCTCTACCCATTCAGGGCATTCAGGCTGATCATAGAAAAGGACCAGTCAACCAGAGTCCAGTTGCTGAAAAAACCAGCCGGGAATTTAGAATGGTAAGGACAGGAAAAGTTACAAGAATTTTGGAAGGATGACCTGGTGGTTGAGTGAGAAGCGCTCTACCACTGCGCCACTGTGTCCACTGAGTTTACTTGTGCCACAAGTTACATTGTTAGGGGTGACCAATGTGTTAGTGTCTGTTTGATATAATTTTTCAAAATCTGTGAAGTCTATGGCTTGTGCTTTGTCATTTATTGGAAAGAGGGAAGTGATTCAGCTGGATTAGAGACATCAGTGACCTTTCTTCCCAGACACCAAGGGAAGCCAGGGTTTCTCAGTTTTTCAGACCAAAGTTGTCACTGATTTCAATTCTAAATACAGTTTATCTTTTGTGTGTTCTTCTTTATTTTTGTATAATTACAAATTTTATCACATATCAAACTATCTAAAGGTTTTGTGTTAATGAGCGGAGAAGCGTTAAATGCTGCTTTGAGCTCTCAGAGCAAGTCAAGCTAGGTTGACTTCCCAGTGTAATAAAAAGAATAAAGAGTTTTATCCAATCAGGTGAGACTTCATCATGGCACTGCTCCTCTGTTATTGGTCAGAATTGAGCCAGAAGAAGCCACTCTGCCCCTGGCTTCCCTTGCTCTGAACACCATTCAGATTACAGTATTGATGTAACGTGATTTTAAGCGCAAGAGTGCAACGTTTATTGCATTCACTATTAAGCTAACCTTTTATTAGTTTGGAGGGCGGAGTATTTACAATACTTAGTAGAGAATAATTACCCATTTAACAGCAACTTAAAATAAAATCTGATGACAGCCTTGAAATTTGAGCAGCGTTTATGGAGGAAAAATTATTTTTGGACATTTAATACTAAAAACTTTGCCCTCACTGACTGCCACAGCTAAACATCAAGTGGCTCTTTAGCTGTCCCTGGATTATTTTTTATAAGAACAGCTGCTATAAAGATATTTAGCAGTAATGGGCTACAAGCGTCTGTTTTTTACTTTAATGAGATCTATGTATATGGTAGCACACAGATTATACACTAGTGTTTACATTTATCCTCTTTGGGATATGCCTTACTTCACTATTCCTATTTTTATCATAAAACCAGACTATGATAGTGGGTTCTTATTTAAATAATGGCAGAGATATTGTTATTTGTCTTGTAAAAAAGGTCTGTAATTTTCCTTTTTAATTCATGCCAATTCTTCTTCTCCTCATTTATTTATTTAAGTTTTTCTATACTTTTTTCCTCTGTAAACCTGAATGTTTACTCTAAAACATGTGTTAAATATTTGTACAGTTTATTTTTTTCTTCCTATTTTATTTTATAAAATTCATGCTAATTGTTTATTCTGTTAGTAACTTTTCCTTCAGTTAAATTTAAGACACACATTGATTCACAGTTTATTATTAAACCTCCAAGTTGTGGTACAGTACAAAATATCAAAAAAAAAAAATTTCCAACAACATGCCAGGATTAAAACCAAACTTACTAGCAAGATTTTATAATGCGGCTAGGGAACCAATCCTTTGAAGTGCTTTACTCTGGGTGGTTTGAGTACTCTTTAGGGGTTTCAGTGCCCGAATGATCCTAGGAGCTATGTTGTCGTCTATATACCCCTGGTAGGGTCTCCAAAGGCAAACAGGTCCTAGGTGACGGGCCAGACAAGAAGCAGTTAAAACCCCTTATGGATAGGTTGATACCAAGGACCGTGACGCCCTGGTGCAATCTGGGGCCCACCCTGGAACCAGGCCCAGGGTTGGGGCTCGTATGCGAGCATCTGGTGGCCGGGTCTTTCCCACGGGCCCGGCCGGGCTAAGCCTGAAGGAGCAAAGTGGGCCCACCACCTGCGGGAGGAACCGTAAGGGGCCGGTGCAAAGTGGATTGAGTGGCAGTCAAAGGCGGAGGCCTCGACAACCCAATCCCGGACATGGAATCTGGCGCTAGGGACATGGAATGTCACCTCGCTGGCGGGGAAGGAGCCTGAGCTTGTGCGGCAGGTTGAGAGATACCGACTAGAGATAGTTGGGTTCACCTCCACACACAGCTTGGGCTCTGGAACCCAAATCCTCGAGAGAGGCTGGACTCTCCACTACTCTGGAGTTGCCTGCGGTGAGAGGCGGCGGGCTGGTGTGGGCTTCCTCATAGCCCCCCGGCTCATCCGCCATGTGTTGGAGCTCACCCCGGTGAACGAGAGGGTCGCTTCCCTGCGGCTTCGGGTCGGGGATAGGTCTCTCACTGTTGTTTGTGTTTACGGGCCAAATGGCAGTGCAGAGTACCCGGCCTTCTTGGAGTCTCTGGGAGGGGTGCTGAAAAGTGCTCCGACCGGGGACTCCGTCATTCTACTGAGGGACTTCAACGCTCACGTGGGCAGTGACAGTGACACCTGGAGGGGCGTGATTGGGAGGAATGGGCCCGAGTGGAATGGGCTGAACCTGAGTGATGTTCTGTTATTGGACTTCTGTGCTAGCAACAGTTTGTCCATAACAAACACCATGTTCAAGCATAAGGGTATCCTTCAGTGCACGTGGCACCAGGACACCCTAGGCTGGAGATTGATGATCGACTTTGTAGTTGTTTCATCTGACCTCCGGCCGTATGTCTTGAATACTAAGATGAAGAGAAGGGCGGAGCTGTCAACTGATCACCACCTGGTGGTGAGTTGGATCCGATGGCGGGGGAGAAAGCTGGACAGACTCGGCAGGCCCAAACATACTGTGAGGGTCTGTTGGGAACGCGTTGGCAGAGCCCCCTGTCAGAGCTTCAACCAGATCCCGAGGGAGGTTGGAGACATTGAGTCTGAGTGGACAATGTTCTCCACCTCCATTGTCGATGCGGCCACTCAAAGCTGTGGACATAAAGTCTCCGGGTGCCTGTCGTGGCGGCAATCCCCGAACCCTCTACAACATTGCGTGGCGGTCGGGGACAGTACCTCAGGGGTGGTGGTCCCTCTTTTCAAGAAGGGGGACCGGAGGGTCCGTTCCAACTACAGAGTGATCACACTCCTCAGCCTCCCCAGGAAAGTCTATGCCAGGGTACTGGAGAGGAGAATGCGGCCGATAGTTGAACCTCAGATTCAGGAGGAACAATGCCGTTTTCGTCACGGTCATGGAACACTGGACCAGCTCTATACCCTCTCCAGGGTGCTGGAGGGTTTATGGGAGTTTGCCCAAACAGTCCACATGTGTTTTGTGGATCTGGAAAAGGCATTTGACTGTGTCCCTCGTGGCGCCCTGTGGGGGGTGCTCTGGGAGTATGGGGTCTGGGGCCCTTCGCTAAGGGCTGTACGGTCCCTGTACGACCGGAGCAGGAGCTTGGTTGGCATTGCCGGCAGTAAGTCAGACCTGTTCCCAGTGCATGTTGGACTCCGGCAGGGCTGCCCTTTATCACCGGTCCTGTTCATTATCTTTATGGACAGGATTTCTAGGCGCAGCCAGGGGCCGGAGGGAGTCTGGTTTGGGGACCACAGGATCTCATCTCTGCTTTTTGCAGATGATGTTGTCCTGTTGGCTCCATCAAGCCAGGACCTTCAGTGTGCCCTGGGACGGTTTGCAGCCGAGTGTGAAGCGGCTTGGATGAGGATCAGCACCTCTAAGTCCGAGACCATAGTTCTCAGTTGGAAAAGGGTGGCTTGTCCCCTTTAAGGTTGGTGGAGAGCTCTTGCCTCAAGTGGAGGAATTCAAGTATCTTGGGGTCTCGTTCAGGAGTGAGGGAAGGAGGGAATGTGAGATTGACAGACGGATCGGTGCAGCTTCTGCAGTGATGAGGTCGATGTACTGGTCTGTTGTTGTGAAGAAGGAGCTGAGCTGTAAGGCAAAGCTCTCGATTTAAAGGTCAATCTACGTTCCTACCCTCACCTAAGATCGTGAGCTTTGGGTCATGACCGAAAGAACAAGATCACGGATACAAGCGACCGAAATGAGCTTCCTCCACAGGGTAGCGGGTGCTCCTTAGAGATAAGGTGAGGAGCTTGGTCACTC
Source organism: Neodontobutis hainanensis (assembly GCA_024349245.1). Lineage (NCBI taxonomy): Eukaryota > Metazoa > Chordata > Actinopteri > Gobiiformes > Odontobutidae > Neodontobutis > Neodontobutis hainanensis. Next base: position 11,911 of record JALDNG010002274.1, on the reverse strand, counting down.
GGGAGGAGCTCAAAGTAGAGCCGCTGCTCCTCCACATCGAGAGGAGCCAGCTGAGGTGGCTCGGCATTCGTTTCGGATGCCTCCTGGACGCCTTCCTAGGGAGGTGTTTCGGGCATGTCCCACCGGGAGGAGACCCCAGGGAAAACCTAGGACAGGCTGGAGGGACTATGTCTCTCGGCTGGCCTGGGAACGCCTTGGTATCCCCCCGGAAGAGCTGGAGGAAGTGTCTGGGGAGCAGGAAGTCTGGGCGTTTCTGCTTAGACTGCTGCCCCCCGCATCACGGCCCTGGATAAGCGGTAGAAGATGGATGGACTTGAACACTAATTAAATTAACTAATTACTATGTCAAAGAAGTGCTACTACGTAAACAAATTTTTCCCACGGAAAACACACGTGCTCTGAGCAAGGCTACATTAAACATCAATTAACACACATTAACATGACTAACACACCCAGATAGCACATGTCTTGTAATATGACAGTACTTAAACTAAACTTTAGATTGCATTCTCCTCCGAGTCTCTAGACATCTTTTCCTCTTGCTCACAGCTCACAAAGCACACGGGCAGCGACCTTTTAAAAGGCTATAGCGTGTTGGTCAGAAAGTAGCCTTTTCAACAGCTGGCCCCGGATTCACTTGTGAATATGTACAACTAAATAGGCTGTGTAAGGGTGGTTAATTGTCCTTTGGTAGGGCAGGTAGACTGACGAGCATTTTTTAATGTCACTTCTACTAATCTGACCCAATTGTCCGGAGTTGTCAGAAAACACTTGCGAAACCTTGCCCACATGCCTCAAGGCCCGTGGTAGCTGCAGGTCCACAATCATGACCACGTCTCCCACTTGAATGTTGACAGATTCGGTCTGCACTTCTGTCGGGCTTGGAGTCCAGGCAGGTAGTACCTTAAGAAGTGGCTCCAGAAATGGTCAGCCATGATCTGGCTGTGCATCCATCTTTTTTGTCCTAAAGTTTCTGGACTTTTATAGACAACCTGTGGCAACGAGGCATCCCGCCACCCCATGACGAAGCAGTTGGGGTAACTGGGCCAGGGTCCGCCACTTCAGATGAAGTATAGCCCAAAAGTTTTGAAATAAGCATCCCCTCAATTTCAAGCATAACTGTGCGTAACACCTCCTCGGTGTCACGGCCGATGGCCCAGGAGCAGGAAGACCCCAACGCAAACCCACAGAGTCAGGTATAAAGGTTAACTAAAATTTATTTAAGGATAAAATAAGCAAAAGAACAACCAGGAAAAACGAAATAACCAAGGCTAGGGTTCGAGCGTACACAAAATCTAACGAAACCAAAATTACACTGAAACACAGGTAAAGGATCTTATGGCAACATATACAAAAACAAACTAGGTATTCTACAAAAGACATAAGGAACACATACAAGACTTACGGATACAGAGACAATGACCTGGCACTGAGCCACAGGACAAACAGGTATAAGTAGACACAGACAACAAGGGACAGGTGACACATATTAGGGCAGAGCAGGTAATCACTCAGGAGGGAAAGACACAAGGCAGGAAGTCAATTACAGACACAGACAGGGTAAATACATTTCAAAATAACAACCGGAACTCAAATACAACTTGGCACCAAAACAAAATCCAATAACTAACTACAAAACTACACAGAACATTACATCAGAAATAAAAGCTAAAACACATACCAAAACAGACATCAAAAATATGAATCATGACACTTGGTCACCGTTTGGGCTCCAATGATAACTTGAAGAGCAGTATTAATCAAACAAATCTCTCGCTCTCAGCACCTTCCAAAATGAGGGGAGCCAGGGGGATTAAAGACAAACTTGATCTGTTGACTGGTGAGTTGCTCTTGGAGGTCAGGTTAAAGAGTGTTAAATACTTCCCGCAGCTCACATTCTCCTCCTCAAATTTTTGTCCTCTGGTCACAAAGAATCTCTTTAGGCTTTCCTCGCCTAGCAACAAAGCCCCTCAAGGCCATAAGGAATGCACATCTGTGTTCATACTGGGAATCAAGTCAAGGTAAACTGCTCTGGTAGTTGGGCATTTAAACAGTATCCCCCATCTCTTTTCATTTCTATGTCCGATCTTGATAACAAATGGCCCAAAGCAATCCACGCCTGCAGAGTAGATTGACGCAATCTAGCTGGAGGAAAATCCGCCATCCTGGGTGGCCCTTCCACTCCTTACAATCCGCGCATGTTTTCTGGTGGCAACATACAGCTTCAGATCCACATAGCACCCAATATCTCCTTTTGATCTCAGCAAACACCCTTTCAGGTCCTGGATGCTGGAACTTCACATCATAATTTTGTATGAGCCCCGTCAGGGGGTGTCGGTGTTATAAGAATTTTCAATGTCCTTATATTTATCCAGAGAGACACGGAGACAGATTATAATTTAACAAGCAATGGCCAGGTTTTAATCCTTGCAAGGAGGAGCAAAGCAGACACATAGTACAATGTTACAGAGGAAGGTTTGCTTAAAGATGTAAACATAACATGAGATTATATACAACACAGTGACGGCCTTAGTGAGAGGCGTTCACAATGGTCCAGGTGCAAGAGTCCCGTGACAAGCCATGTCTCAGTCCTGTTATGTCTACTTCCTGCTTGGATTAGAGCGAAGGACATGACATGAATTTGACATGACCTGAGGAGAACTATAAGCCCCTAACTCTAAACATAATATTAAAATTCTTATAACATTCCCTCCTCTTTATGTTGATAATAATTAGCATAAACAACCTACTAGCTTGAGTGTGAGTTGTTTACTTTGACAAAAGCGAAAACCCAGCGGAGCATCTGACCTAGCCTAAGTACACTTGACCCATTGACCTAACGCTGGGAAAAAGTCTTTGTCCACCCCTTGCCCCAAGGCGGCGTCAACACACAACCATCAAGCATCACTTTATGTAAACACTTCAACTGAATCTCAAAACACATTTCAAATCAAAGACAAAAATGATTATACGGGATATGTTCACAATCAAATGGGACTCCACAGAGTCATGCACTGATTCTACAAAATCAAATTTGTAAAAGTCATAAATCAAAACACAGTGTCACTCCAAAATAAAGTAGAAAAATATGCCAGAGTTTAAGCTGGTCGCCCCATCGGACTCAAGATCTCCGGCCTGTCCCTGCCCGTCCATTACTGTCCCTGTAACAAAAAAGAAAAACACATGGAGTGAGACTTATGCACATTCTTAATGATTAAAATCAATTCTCTTAAGCATCATAACTTCAATGAACCTTACGGCCCTTAGGACTGTAGTATGATCCGTCCTGGAGCTGTTGTCCCGTTGGTGTTCATGCAAACATAACGCCCTCAGATATCAAAGTGTTCATCTGAGGTCAAAGCCTCGACCACAGTCGTTGGGCAGGTGCATGTCCAGGAATGTTGACCCAGCAATGGCCACATCCATCAATCTCACCAACAAGCTCCGGAAACATGGAAATCAACACAAACAAAAGTTATGAGACATGGAAGTGCCACACAAGTACATGTACAGATTTAATACCAGTCACTTTTCCAAGTATTTTGTAACAATTTTTAAAACCAGGTCAAAATCACTTACTCTATTCCAGAATCCTCTGCCAATTCTTCTGCTAGAGTGTGAAGCTCTTTCTTAAAGGCTTTAGTTGTGCTGTTAACTAGACCTGAGTTACTTTGGATGAAATCCTGTTGTAGATCTCACCTTTTTAGCTCAAATCATGCTCAATGCTATTTATTCTGTCCAGTCGTTGGACCAGTTTCCTCTCATTTTCAGTTGTAATTCACAGTTACAGCATCTCTTGTGCAATTCATAAACCTTTTTTGGTTATAAATGAATTAATTTATTTAATCCAAATTTGCATAAATTGTCTCAAAGGTAAAATTCTAATTTCAATGATATTTGAATTTTTGCCTTATATTCATTAAAAACACCTCGAAGGTCCCCTCTGTCGTCGATGTATACGGGGCTGAATGTAAACCTGAAGGAACTGCTGTTTGGTTTCTAAGGTGGGAGTTTCTTCTCACAATGTTCTCTGTCACATTGTATTTGAACAAATAAACCGAGGATCCTTTAAGGACACATGTTTCTGGTCAGCAGGCAATGCTGGTCTAATGGTCTTACTTTCACAAAACCTCCAGACTTCTGCTTTGCACTGCACCTGTCCCTGATCTCTCAGTTTGTCAGGTTCAGAGTGATGTTACAGGACGTCCTGTGACTCCCGTCACTAGCCCTGCTCACAGGTGTACTCCTGTAAACCAAGATGACTCTAAGTTCAAAGAACTATGTTAATATTAGCTCTTACTGGTGTCTATATTAATTGTCAAATCTTCTCTTCAGAACTGGTACTTGTTGTAGTTGGCTTCCATCCAAATAAAGAACAAACAAATCAGAACGTTTTCTGACATTATTAGACCCATAGAAAGTGCCCTCCAGGCTTTTGTCAAACGAAACCATAAAGCTCTTAAAATGATCAAATCATAAAAATGAAACACAGATAAACCCTGTTTCCACAGATATGGTCTGCTGGAAATCTACTTTAATCTGAAAGGTTTGGCTCAATCAGATCAAACAGTGCTTCTCCAGAACAGTCTGGTCAACCTTCTTTCTTTCTTTATTTTGGATTTATTTTTAGATTTTACTGTATTAAACACTGTTGTTATAGCCTCATGCTAACCATTAGGTCAATCACGCATCACCTCTTCACTTTAATACAGTTAGTTTAAATCTTCTTCTCCCTCTCTTTTTTGAGCTCAAACCATGGCTCAAAAAAAAAAAAAATAAAAAATAAAAAAAATAAACATAAAATCATAAAATGAAAGGTCAGTGCCATTCATCATTTTAAAATGTTAGTCCATCGATTATCATTTCTAATTATTCATCTTCTTTATGTTTTCCAAAAAGCATCACTCTTGTGTCTGTTATATTTAAAACTGCTCAAACACACCTCATATCGTTTTCCTCCAAAACACCATCACCATGTGACTGTTGTTTAAAAGGAAAGACTCTGTATTTTTTTTTTTAAATAAACAATTTCTTTAGGGTTTTGTTCAGTATAGATTTGTTCCATATCGTCTCTGTAAAACTCAGTTTTACCACCAGGTGTTCAATAAATACAATAAACCATTTTGGTTTTGCATCTTTTCCATATTAATTTTAACCGCAGCCTGTTTAAAATGTTAAGCCATTCCTAATTTCACATTTCCACTAATTTTGCATCAGACTCTACATAAAGAATTCCCTTCACTCAATGTTAAACAGAAACTTAACCCATTAAGTGTAAAATCAAATCGATATGTCTCTCTTTATTTATTCCGATTCACCAACATTGCACTCAGTATTACTCAGTAATGTACGGTGGCGAGACAGCTTAACACGCTGCAAATGAAGAAAGCACCAGTAAATAAAGAAAACAGCTTCATCAGTTTGACAACACGCGCTGCAAAAGTTCACAACACATACAAATTCAAAACGCTGCTAATTCAAAAACACGCTGCAAATAATACAGACCACAACGGAAATGTTTTAAGGGGACTCCTTTGAGTGACGAACCCCAAATGGGACCTGCTTATTGTTTACTCGCCTGTTGCCAGTGTTGTTGTCACTGACCTGAGAGGTGAGATTTTTTATATCATGATCGTATAATTGCTCAGTCGTTTGGATATTGTTGGCCTAAATATAATGTTCGTCACTCAAAGGAGTCCCCTTAAAACATTTCCGTTGTGGTCTGTGTTATTTGCAGCGCGTTTTTGAATTTGCAGCGCGTTTTGTCAGGGTTCACGTTGATTTATATAGTCTGTTTGTTTTGTTAGTGCTTTCTGTGTATCTGTCTGTGTTGTTTCTGCTGTTTTGTTCTTTGTGGGGTTTTGGTTGGTTGTTGTGTCTGATTTTGGTTTCAAGTTTGTATTTGAGTTCTGGGTTTTATTTTGATAGGTCTTGCCCCTGTCTGTGTTTGTGAATTGCTTCCTGCCTGGTGTGTTTCCCTCCTGTGTGATTACCTGCCCCGCCCTAATATGTTTCACCTGTCCCTTGTTGTCTTTGTCTATATATACCTGTTTGTCTTTTTGCTCAGTGCCAGGTTGTCGTCGTATCTTCTGTGAGTCTGTTCTATGGTCCTTGTCTTTGTGAATTTTCAAATAAGTGTCATACATGTCTTTGGACGGTGGGAGGAAGCCGGAGTACCCGGAGAGAACCCACAGTAACACGCAGAGGACATGCAGACTCCTCACAGAAAGACCGAAGTCGGCCGAGAATGTTTGAGCCGGCCGGGTTTTGAACAACCTTCTTGCTGTAAGGCAGGAGTGCTAACCACTCTGCCACTTGCACCCTAGTTCCTGATATCACTGCTGCATATAATGGGGGGGGGGGACATAGTATGGAGAATGAGGCATGTCCCTATTGGACGGACTCTCAGATGGGAGAACTTGTGAGCCAGGGTATAGCGGCTGGAGCTCTGGATTTGGTAGGATCTGGCCTACCGTCATATGAATTACCTGCTTTTCACACACGGCTTCATTCTTTGCAATCAAACAACCCGTAAATTTTGACATAAACAGTACTTAAACTAAGCTTTAGACTGCATTCTCCTGCAAGTATCTCCACATTGTCTCTCGTTTCCTCTTGCTCACAGCTCCCAGTCTCCCACAGCACACCGCCAGCCTCAAGCTCCGCCCCTTATAGGGCTAGAGTGGTGATCAGAAATCAGCCTTTTTAACATTTAGACATGTGGTTTGGTAGAACTATACCTATTTTGTTGACACAGTGTCCTCACATGGACAGAAAACGCTAATATAAATGATATATTATGATTCAATTACACCGGGACAGGCGGACCTCTCCTGAGTTAGCATTCTTAGCATCAAGCAAACACAGGAACAGAAATTGGCCAATACACTGGACCCTAGGAGAGTTTTATTTGTACAAATTGCACTACCTACTGTTTCAGAAGACATATTTAATTCTTCCAAACTTGCAAGTTTTGAGTAGTTTCATCTAAAAACAAACAACATAGACAGTTTGTATCGGGATCTGCACTTAGTTGCTAAAAGTTACAAAGTGTAACTTTCAGCTGTGAGTTAAAACTTTTGTTTTGTATGGGCTTTATGTGTTAGCCTGGCGTAGCCATACCCACTAACTTTTAGAGCGTAAAAAGTGAGTATGGCATGCTCCGTAAGCTTGCCCCTTCTATCGGCTGAAGCGAAGATCATCACAATTACAGCCATGGGGTGGGCAACGCCACACACTCTCTACGCTGTGGAGCTACCAAGGAAAAGTTCACGCAGCACTCTTGTCTGTTTTAAGTTACCTGGACATGTCTTTAAAACCTTAACAACTGGTTGCGCTGATAACATTTTTTCTGAAAAAGAAAGTTTTTGCTGTACTCCCAATTGAATTTGGAAAAAAATGTAATATATCAACTTGCTTTGGTCACGTCCGCTTTATGTGATTGGTTTATTCGGCACCTGTTTGTCACGACATGATCCTGTGAAAGAGGCTGCTGCGGTTGCATTACCAGACTAGTTCTCTGTAGAATAGACAGAGCAATAGTCTGGTACAAATGAATAGACTGGATGGGGGGCTTTCACATGTTTTCATATGGACCCCAATTTAGGGACTTAAGGGATTCAGGCACTCAGAAAATTTTTGCAAAGCAGCACATCTCTGAGACTCAGCTACAAGCACATACAAGCCATTTCCATTTTTTAAACACAGACCAAACAGCAGGAAACCAGGTGGTACCAAAATATGCCAAATTCTGCCCTATTCTTTATAATGTAGACTCCGCCTGACCATTTCATAAAGAAATCTTAATAGCTTTGGTTTGTTTTACATTAGAACAATTATATTGTGCAGGTAAATGTTTACATGTGTGGCTGTAATTTAAAATAGTGTTTGAGCTTCAACAGACTTCATCTAAATAGATTTTAATCCAAATATTGTTTTGTTTTTTTGTTTTTTTAAAGGCGGAGATGTTTTATTTTTTATTTTTCTGTTTTTCATCTTGATTTATTCTGAAAACTGTACAATTGCACATACCCTTCTGGGAAATCTCACAAGTTCATTTTGACACCAGGATTATTTAAATACACCTTCTGTGGACATGTCCTTTTGAGCAGACACAAGGCTTGAGCTTAAAGGGTTAAAATGCTTTGTTTTACAGTAACTCAAACCATAAATTGTGAACAACTATTTTTATACCCAGTTTGGATTCCTTTTTACATATGTTGCATTGGTAAAGGAAGCCACTATGGCCTGAAATATAAATAATTAACTTACCAAGTGCCCCGTAAAGAGATCTTCTTTCCTTTCTTTGGGATGTATCATCCGGACAGAAGTCACAAACTCCTTCTTTATTCATTCTGTTAATAATAGGGCTGGTAAAATTAGCTTAACTTTTTGAATTAACTTTTTTTTTGGTTTAGTCTGTGTTATAAGAATTCTTTATGTCATTATATTTATCCAGAGAGACACATAGACAGAGTAGAATTTAAAAGCCATGGCCAGGTTTATTGTTGCAAGAAGGAAGCAAAGCAGACACACATGTAGCAATGGTACAGGGAAAGGTTTGCTTAACAAGGTAAACAATACATGGGATTTTATATCAGGCAGTAAGTGTTTTAGGAGGAGACGAAGGTTACTGCCTCCACAGACCCATAACCCAGAGGCCAGGTGGTGGTGGATATGTCTAGGTCTATGTTGAAGGACAGGGCATGAACAGAATGAACAGTAATGATAATGAATAATAATGGATAATAAATAATAATAATGGAAATTAAAACATACAATTCTCATAACAGTCTATTAAAAAACACATTGCATCCTGCAGTATGGGCTATTCTCCATTTTCTCTAAAGGTTTATGTTGCGGAAATATCAAGTCAACACTCTAGAGTGAATGGTGGCACAAGTGGGAGTCAGTCTTGGGTGTTTTTTTTCTCTGAGGAGCATGGAGGTTACATCCACCAATAGCCCCACAACCCCCAGTGTGGGATCTGTCTCTAGTGCTGTATACTCTTTTAAGACTGCGTTCTTGCTTGCAATTATGTCGCCAAAACATGTCAGGGAGCTCTGTCAGTTAGCGAGTCATGTTTGAGGTTGAGTTCTGATGGATCAAGTTTTACACTGTGGCCAAATGCGTTATTCCTGCCAAAAGTGCTGTCTCACATCCACTGTAACCAGCCTATACGCCTAATGAGTTTCCGCTAAGGAAGGGTGGAGACAGGCCAAATTGTTGTGTTCAGTTAGGTCATGATATTGCAGCTACAGCAGATGTGAGGTGGTCAGCGCAGCTGTTTTTGTGTTTTGATGTGCTGTAGTGAATCCTTTCATACCTGGAACCAGCAGTCTTCGAAGGATTACAGATTACATTTGACTCTTAACCGACCCTTTTCAGACCCTTACAAATGTTTATTCAGACTGAGGAAAACCAAAGGAGATTTGATTAGCAACTATTTGCTAATCTGCCCCAGATGTTCCCCGACGTTGTGTTAAGAGACAGCAACAAGGAGTAAACCTTATTAACAACTTTGTTTTTCACCACTTCAAAGGACAATGGAGGTGCTATCTTTCCAGAGACCAGACGGACTAGCGCCAAAGTTGACACAGTAATCTTTTGATATACAGCGTCAATTGATGAGACGCGCCAGACCTCAGAAAAGTGTCTTTGATGTGTTCCTCTAGAATGATCGAACACTGCCCTCTTTTGGTTAAGCAGAGTAACGACTCTACTTCGAAACTGAAGACCATCTTCATGTTATGTGCATTTAAAGTCAAGCAGCAAATGATGCACATGTGTTTGGTATTAACAAAATCGTAAAAACATTTCCTATGCCTTTATGCTACAATGCAAAAGCAATATGGTTTTAAATGTGTTTAATCCGTTATATTGGTGGAGCAGAGAAGTTATCTCCAAATCCCAAACTCCTAGTAAACACCCTTTTCGTCCCAAACCGCGTGTAACACGCCTCTTTTCGCCAGTACAAAAAGTTGTGCGGGAAATCTTGGCTTCGACTCTTCTCACCTCCTTTTTACTTGGTCTCTCTCTTTGTACCTTCTTAAATCTCCGCTACTTATTTTACTTTCATAACTTTCAAGCTTCTAGCCTGCGGCACACACCGTGCAAACGTGAATTATTTTATCTTTTTAAAGAATCCGTGCATTGATTTTGTTGGATTTTGGTTGACGCAAATTCCAGAGACGGAAGTGAATTTTTGTAGTCCTTATTCTTGAAACGAGTACGCTAAGCAAAGATAGCCCGTTAATCCAGGAAAGACAATTTTTAAGCCTCTTCAGCGAAACTTTTTGTCAAAGACGTTAACCTACTGCTGGTAAAGGCCTTCCACTCAAAGACAATAACAGAAAGCCTTTCTTTCCCGGCTACGGAGCTTCACGGCCCCTCTTGGGACCAGGTGTATCACGTGACGTCCTCTGGTGTTTGGAAACCATCAGCTGTTGGACCCGCGCGGAAAGTTCTAAAGAACTTTGGACCTCTCCTCTTCGACAGCTGAGCGCCACCACAGCAGAGTTGAACACCTGTAAAAGTCCTGTAAAAGAAATTAGATTATTTGATTTTGATGAGGACTCCTCACCATTGTAGAGTAAATAGTACTTTCACAGTCTTAACATGATACCTCATGCCTTCTGGAATCCAGAGAGATGGTCTCCTCCTCATCATCGTCTCCATCATGTGCTGTTGCTGCTGCACTGGGGCTTTCACCCTATCACATTTAATCGGATTCATATTGAAGCTAGTAGACAAGACATGCCAGGCCTACAGTATGCCTTTGATGGAGTACTCACTGGATCAGCATCGTCTGGTGCTTGTGCTGGTGGCTCTAACAGGAACACAGTGCTGCCAGACACTGCAAGGCAATAGGTAAACCAAAGTCAGACAGTCCAAATTGATTCAATATGAATGTGGTTGTATTCCATGTAGAGATGGAAGGACATACCTTGAATGAAGCGGGTGGCATCTTGGGAGGAGTCTATGCTCGTCTCTTTCCCCCCAGGGATCCCCTCTAAGACTGGCCTGCCTTTATTTAGCTCCAAGGCCATGTCCTCTGCTGGGGTAAGGTCAGCCTTTGGTGACCCACCACCCATGCCTTGCCTGTGGGTATTCTTTTTCACTGCTAAAACAGTACAGACAATGTGTGAGCAGCACCTTCTGGGTACAATATATGCTTGTGCTTGAATCAGATGTTAGAGTCAGGTATGACGCTTCTGGTCCAGGAGGGAACGCTGGGAGAGGACTGCTCTGACTCCAACATCTGATTCATCCACCTCAAAGATGAACTGATTGGTGGTGTCCGGACTCGAGAGGATGTGAAGAGCTTCTTCAAGGCATCAAAAGCCTGCTGAGCCTTCTACGCCCACTGAAAAAAAGGACCTTGGTGAAGATGAGAGCGGTCAATGGGCAGCTAAGTTGCTGTAGCCTCAAACAAAGTGTCTATAAAAATTGGCAAAACCCAGGAAGCACTGTAGTCCAGCGGTCCCCAACCTTTTTTACGCCATGTCAAGTTTAATGTCAAGCAATAAAGGCCTTTAAGGTGTGGCTGATAAATACACAAAATATAATGATACGACCGGCATAAAAACTGTAATATTTTCTAAATAAAATGAATACACGTGAATCCACTGTGTGCTCGTATGCAACTTTATTAGCAGCGTCCTCGTAACATTGCAACAACAACATCACATGAGTAACATCCTCTCTGCCCCCTAACACTCTTAGGTTGCTATGGTAACTTTTAAACATGCCTTCAAAATATGATACAACACAAACAAATATAAAGTACTTGAATTCTGCCGTAACTTTAATCCAGAACACCGGCAAAGTTGTTCTCGAACAAATCTCGAACATACTTTTAAGGCCCCCATCATTTGCAATCTCCAGCAGTTGAACTTATTGCTTAGACATG